>WBNO01032408.1:112057-224623 GCA_013400575.1 Peucedramus taeniatus | reverse complement strand
AACATAGAGGTCTTGCAGATATCATGTTCCTGCATATTTTGTTAAGACTGGTGACTAAAAAGGAGAGAGGGACCCAAATCAGTCAGTGAGACTTGCCCTGCTAAAGCCTCTGTCAGCTTTCCATCACTAGATAAGTCATCCTGTTTATGGTGGGTCTAAACCTTCCATTGCTAGTTGTGGTCTGGCCTAATGTGATTCATGAGAAGCTTGACTTCTTCCATCCTGCTGCTCTAACTGAATCTCCTAACATGTTCTTTCATTTTAAGGTTTCATTTAGGGAGGAATAGATTTTACTACTTTTGTCAAAGAAGCCTTTGTCTAATTTTTTCAAATATTTTTCAGAAGTTTCTTTTTAGATTTTGAATTGTTCAGAGCTCCCCAGACTCTGCTCCAACTGATGGCAGTGGCAGAATATCTTTTGATGCCCATGGGAGCTGCACTGGACCAGCCTTGTATCCTTTCCCCGTGCTTACAGTTTTTTGGGTTTCTCTGGCCAAGATTGTTGTATTACTCTGCACATCTTAGTTCTGTTAGTATAGAAAGTAAATATATGTGACTATTTAAAATTAAGAATAAAATGGATATTTCATGCCTCACTTTTTTGAGGCAATGCCAAGGCTAATATTTCATTCTGAACATCTAAACAATTCTGTGCAGGATCCATACAGTGAGTTGGACAGTACAAGATGTTAATTTCTTATCACTGAAGCATAACATTATTAATATGTGCTGAACATGATGGCTGACAGACAACACTGGCCCCAGCCAGAGAGCATGAATGTCCTTTCAGAGACAAAATGTTTCAGCAAATACCCTTACTAAGCATGAAAGAATACTGAAGTGAAATAGAGACTGTGTTGTGCTGTAAAGTCAGTGGGAAATTGACATTTTGGTGCGAAGAAGACTAGATCTACTGTTTTTCTCATGTTCGATGCCTAAACACATATCAGTTGGAAGGTTTGCTTAATCTATATGTTAATATCAATTGCCAGTAGCCACTTGGATCAAGTAAACTGTTTTTGTTTCTCATAGATGGTTTCGGATTAACATCCACTTACTTGGAAATATCCACCTAAAGTCTTGGAAAGAACAAGTCAGACCAAGGGATTGCATTCATGTGCTACGTCTCCCTATTGCTTAAAAAGCCCTACTAGACAACACATTAAAAAAATAAAACAAAACAAGACAAACAAAAACACCAAAACAAAGCAAAAAAACAACCAAAACAAAAAGCAAGCGAACTAACAAACAAAAACCAAACCAACAGAAAAACCAAACAAAAAAACCCCAAAACCCCCCTGCAAAAAACCAAAAACAACCAAAGGACATTGTAAAAGCCAGTCAGCTCATTTGACAATACTTGCTATCATTTCTTCCTTTTCTAGACAAGCATAAATAATCTTGTGATTTTGGAGTTTAGACAGCCCAAGTTGTCTAACAAAAGTACAGTTACTCATGAATAATTTGGATTTCAATGTGTATGTGAAGAAAATGGCCCAACACAAAGCTTTTTGTATTAAAGCCATCTGTGACTCAACATTATCACACATGATACGGGGTCATTGTGTGAAAGCAGTAGTGCATGAACAGCCATGGAAATGGTGTATGAAAAGCCACTTAATGTCATACACAGTTCCTGGAAATGGTAATGATGTGGGGTTTGAGGAACGGCGATGCATTTACAAATCCTGCTGGTTTTAAAATTAGCTGTCTTTTCCATGCTCAATATAGTTGTATGTGAAATTTTGATGCATGGAAATGACGTTATTAGCACGAGTTTTTACTTGGGTATGTGAGTCATGCAGCTTTTCCAAAAGAGAGCAATGAAATGCTGATAACACACTAATGTGTATTCTGTATGTGTGATATGTATTCCAGAAAAACATTTCTTTGAGGTGTGGTAGAGTGCCCTTAAGAAGTATGTTGCATAATTTTTTCTTACCTGTGTCTGTCCATCAGATTTTTTAAATGAATATTGGAGTCCATTATAATCACATATAAAACTCCTTGATTTCAAAAGCTCCACATTTTATCCTGCAAATCCTCAAGCATTGCAAAGTGGAGATATAAACACATCTGAAACCTAAAATAGATTTTCTGCACAAAAAAGAATAATTTACATATAAATAAATATTGTCTTCTTCTCCCATAGTCTTTCACACATGAATTTTAAGAACTTTGCAAGTCTGAATAAATATATTCATGAAAGTTTGACTGCAGATTATATAAAGATTCCTCCATTTTGACATAAATCAAATTAATCCTCTTTGAATCTTCACTGAAATGATGATGCTAGGCTAAATAAATCTCTTTGAATTCTCATTAACTGTTAGTACAGCTGATTCTTTGACTGGTTCATTAGCATGCTTGGTGGCATATGCTCAAAAAGAAGAAGAAGAAAAAAGAACCCTACAATTTAATGCAAAATAGAACAAAGCTGTAGATTTCAGTCTTTGTCTTGTACACACTGTAAGGTACATGGAGCAATGATCTAACTTAAGCATTGCATGAAATTCTTCTGAATTGCCATTCAAATCTTTTCCTAACTTTGACAAAGTATAAATTAATTACGCAGCTGCATATAGATTTTCATCTGTCAAACTCAGCTAAGACTATGGAGACAAAATGTGGTGATATATCCACAGTATAAAGCTGACAAATAGATATCAGTAACTAAGTTTTCTACTTTGCAATAGAAGAGTATAATTCAGCCTTAATGATTCTTAGAAACAAAAGGAAACGTCATGTCTTTATCCCATGAACATCTAAGTGAGATAATTTTACATTGCAACTTTCAGGACTGGGAAATTCTCATCCAACTCCTTGTCAGTCATACAGATATGTTCAAACTACTATCTACTAAAGAAAACACATAATATGTATAAAATGCTACTATATGTACTAATCAATTATCCACTGAGAAGCTATATAATTTAGATGAATTGTCATGGTACTTAGCAGAACTCAGAAGAAAGGAATGCGCAAGATCAAAACGGAAATGGAGCAATCAGCAGCCATTTTCCACATTACATGTCAGGAGCAGCAGCAGCAGAGCTGCACAAAGCTTTCTGCATTCTGTTTCCATGATCTAATATTGCACCACAGAATGAGTTCAGTTCCTTGGCTTGTGGCAAAGGTGGGTGGGATTTCCAAGAGGTCTCTATTTACATAAAGTCCCTGCACAGCCGGACTGAGCATCTGTGATTGAATGTGATGGGGTGCACCACACCAGGCATAGCCACAAGCATCAAACTGCCTGAATAGTCTTTTAGGAGAACAGGATACTGCATTATTTAATCTATCATTAATAAGTTCCACTTTAAGCATAATGCCTGCTGTCATGTTTCTTGACTTTCATGAGCTAATCCAAGTTGCTTCTTCTTATTATATAACTGTACTTCAATGCAATCCTAAAGACTGCTTCAGGATGTCTCTTACAGATTCCCATTATTTATGTATTGTCACAGAAAACCACTTCAAAGGCATGCCTAGATGTAGGGAAGACCTAAGATTTATCGTATCCTCCCAGCTAAAATAGAGGAAAACTATTCATTGTTGGGATTTCTTCATTGTAAAGGCAAACCCCTAAAATCCACATGGCAAATAACCTTGTGTTATTCTTATTAATAGTATATTGGAGAACAGCTATGGCTTTATGTTATTTACATTTTGTAATTACCAAAAATCTCCTTGTTCTCCTTGTTCCTAGAGCAATGCCCAGAGTAATCTCTGCCAGAGATGGAGTTCAGCTCCCTTTCCTTGTGGGTGCCCACGTTCTTGCCTGGCTCCTTCTGTCCATTCAGATCAGTGCCCATACTTCAAACACTTTTCATACAAGCTACAATGATAACTGAGACAAAAAGCCCAGGATAATGGAATAAAAGCTTTATTTTGCAGACTTTTCCAATCTAAACACACTCTGAAAGTTATGCATTGAGAAGTTGACTTTCTTTTCCTCTTTCCTTCTTATCCTTACCTCAGGAAGAAGTGAAGAACAGCAGCCACGCTGAAGAGAAGTGAGAGCAGTGTACCAAGCCCTGTGGAAACAGAAAGGAAGCAGTAGATCATTTCAACGAGAGCTGTATGTCTTGGCGTTGTTCCTTGACACCACCCCCACCATCCCAGCCTCCTCTGCCCCTCCCACACTCACACATCTAAAAAGCAGATGGAAAATATTCTGCCAGGAGACATTGAAATACAGTGTTAGAAAGTTACTCTCTTAAGGCTGGAGAAAGTGATGGAGAACTCTGGCAGGCAAATTAAATTATTCATAGTCAGTGGCATTTTGGAAGGAAAAGCGGGAAGGGAATAGGAGACTGAAAGAGTTATAGGGATTGTACAAGAACCATCTGGGATATTGGAAAAAAATGCACTTCATCTTGCTACACTTCAGAGAGAGACCAGTGAGGCTAATTCTGAGTTTAGGAGACATTACCAGTCCTCCCAGTTTGTTTTTAGAGCTGAGCATACTCCAGTGCTGCCACGATATTATGGATATGACAGAGTCCGTGCTACCAAATCTCTCCCTCAAACTTTAATGCCACTGAGCAATGACACTCAGGTCCTGAAGTTTACTGTAATTTCCTCATCTACTGTGTCACTTGGTACACATACTAGTCTCATTTGGATTTTGAGGTGTGACATGGAGAAGAGATGATGATTCTCAGTGTCATTCTCAGTGTCATTCTCAGTGTTTCAATGATTAAACTTTTTTTAAATTTTATTTCCCAATTACATGCTCTCTTATGTCTCTAAAATACTGCAGGACATGTTCTTACAGGAACTAAGGTACTCTACATTCAAATTAAACAGATGCCTTTTTTGATATGTCTCACTAAGAAAATATCTATTGCATAAATCAGAGAAGCAACAACTAGAAAGTAACCCGGTTCAACCCCTTAACTCTTGCTTGCAGATAGAAGGAAGGACAGGAAAAAAGAACCACGAGTGAGAGCAGACACTGCAATCAGTGTTTTTATGAACATGTTAAGATGATGTTGTGATGAACACAGGAGGTCAGCTTGGAAAAGATATTTTTCCTTTCTGTTTCCTCTTCTGAGTTTAGGCATATGATGTTGACAAACATCTAATTCATTTTCCCTTCATAGGTCTATCCCACCATGTCTTTATATCAAAAGTAAAAGAAACCAGATGGAATTGCCCACTTGAATATCTAGATGTACATAATTTGTGCAGGTATACACACAGACACATTAATTTAACTGCAATAACAATAATCTTATCAATTTCCAGAACTTCATCAAAATAATCTTGTATTTAGATTTGAATTCATATATCAAACTCTTCAGAAATGTTGGAAAGCACTTTGTCCTCTAGTTCCCCAAAACAATACAGTACAGTCTGCTACAGGTTCTGCACTCATCCAACCCATGGAAATGAAGAAGCTGACATATATTGCAGAAATATTTCAAGCATTGTAATTTCCCTATCCTCACAAACTTATATTGCTGGAAACCAGCTTTTTTGTTGGCATTTGCAAATAAACCAGCACCTGCCACAGCAATCTAATGACCTAAAGGAACTCTTACACAATCAATCCTTTTGACTTTTATTGTAGCAATCAGTGAAGTGTTTCAGTATCCTGTGGCATATTAGTCTAATGTAGTTTTCAGCATGCAGATTATTTAGACCAGAGATCACAGTTTTGGTTATAAATCACATAATAAACTTGGGATACAATTGGAAAAATATAATGAAAAAAACCCCAATAACTAACATGAAGCAACAGAAAGAATCAGTAGGGAAAAGATAAATGATTGTCAGTAGGAATATTAGGCATGTGTGCCCACGTGTAGATAAACACCAAGCAGATTGCTTGTTTAAACATTCTTTATTTTTCTTGAGTTTTTGCCTGACAGAGACTGAATTTCTCTCAAGAGGGATTGTAATGAATGTATTTGGCATAGCTGTGTTTGTTGCTTGGGGTAGTTCTTCCACAGGAAAACCATTCCAATTATCATTGCAAAATGGTATTTCTTTAAAACAAATATGAATAGTATTTTCATTGTGAATTCAAACAAATATTTGCAAAAAGAAATCTGAGCAGAATCTCTTAATAAAAAAGAAAAAACAAACAAAAAAATCACCCCTAGTTATTTCACAAGAATAATGATTTCTTAATATAAAATTTCCCTTTTCTTAATTTCAAAACAGTAGTTTCTTGAGGTGGAGAAAAACAAACAAGCCAACAAAAAATTATTTAACACTGAAAAACTGCAAAGGACTGCAAGGATTTCAAGAAAGAGTAAGTTTATGAAGTGAATACATCTAGAAAGTAATATTGGGACCTAAGTTTTCCAAAAACATTTTTGGATGAGTATCTGAGGAATCAAAATTAGCCATCGCTTAATTTACTAGCAAAATATGAAATGCATGTCTGTCCATTCTACTAAAACAGCTTAAGTGCTCACAAATATAAAAAGACATGTGCAGCATGCAAACCCCTTTTACAGATGGAATTAAATATAATATTGTTTGACTTGCAGAATATATTTATAAACCCTATTAATTCTTAATCTGTGTGCACATCTAGTGTCCTTAACCAGCATTCCATGCAGTCTGCCCATAGTATCTTTGTGCCAGGGCCGTTCACCTGCCATTCATTCTTGCAGAGAACATTGCAGAGTCAATCTTTCAACAAGTTTATTTTATTTTCTTGTCCCCAAAATGTAATTTTCAGCTAAATAACACAAGTTTCTTACTATGTTTGCATTAGCATTATCTTGCATGGGGTAAATAGAAACTTCAGGGTAGATTGGGTAGCTGGAATTCTTCCATGGAAGTTAAAAATGTCATTTACAAAGGCAAAGTTGGGCTTTTGCTTTCTGCTTGCCAAATCTATGTCTTTGACAAATTTTCTCCAGGTGGAATAAGAAAAGAATATTCTGTCAATTTGCGACAGGGAGACAGGCCTCTGAGGATGACCCCTGGTCAAGACAAATCAACACCTTGGTGAGGGTTGAAGGAAAAAGCTTTCTTGGGGAAAAAAAAAAAAACAACAGGATATCAACAGCAGGTGCTTGCGTTAGATGCTGAGAGAGTGTCTCTGTGTGAACATTTCTTTCTCTTCTCTCTTCTCTTCTCTTCTCTTCTCTTCTCTTCTCTTCTCTTCTCTTCTCTTCTCTTCTCTTCTCTTCTCGTCTCGTCTCGTCTCGTCTCTTCTCGTCTCTTCTCTTCTCTTCTCTCTCCAAGTGGTCTCACATGTACAAAGCATGGGAACAGTGTTGGAGTTGGTTTTGTGTCCTGCATGCAGTGTAGCCATCAGTGCAGCACTATGTTTGACTGTACTGCCAAGAGAACAACCCCAGAGCCAACCTGGCAACCTTCATTTTCATGATAGCAGGTGTGCTAGAAGGGCAAAAGTGTGAGGACTTTGGGCTCATCTGGATGCCACTGTGCCTTGTAGGAGTGGAGGGTGAGAGAGAAGATATTCCTGGTCTTTATAAGGATGATTGATTCTTCTCTCATCCAAACGTTCCCTCTATTGAAAGAACTGGGAGGTGAAAAAGAGTTGAGACCACAACAGGGTGTGATTCTGGATGCAGAAGCATGTTGCTGCTGCCTCTTTTGGTAAAGATTTTGTTTGGGCATTTGAATGATATTGAGGCTAAGTTCCTGCAGCAGAATTTGGGCTTTTCCAGACTGGACACACAGGGTGAAGCTTGTAGGAATTTTTGTCATCAAAGTGAGTGAGGCTCAGCAGCTTCTTGATGAGGGAATATAAATCTTCTGTTTCTAGAGTCAGAGGAAAGTAATAATATGGAGACAATTCTGAAGAAGGCAAGGACCCTAAATCCCAGAACATGTTTGCAAGAATAGATTTCAAACTATCACTGTCACATGCAGTTCTGAGATTTATATGGCACAGCTTTCCCAGGTTAATGCATATATATGTATAGAGAGAGAGTTGAAAGTAGTTTATTTGCTAAAAATATAAACAAACCTTTAAATATTTCCTCCTAAATACAATGAAAAAAACTTCTCTGAGTTTGGTTAGGCAATCCTGCCTAAGCCCAGCAGTACTTAAGATTCTCTATGGTTAAAACAAATCACAAAATAATCAAGGCTGGAGAGGACCTCTGGAGTGCTCCAGTTCAAGATCTTACTCAAAGCAGGGTCAGTTCTGAGATCACAAAAGGTTTCTGAGGCCTTCATTCAGCTGGATCTTGAAATCTTCAATCTTCTGAGGAGCTTCTCTCAGACACTGTCCATCTGGAGAAATAGCTCCTCCCTGTATCCAGCCTGAATCTCTTCTGTTTCAATTTATGCCTCTTCCCCTGCCTTGCCACCCTGTGAAGGGCCCAGCTCCACCTTCTTGATTACCTGCTTATAGATATGTAGGGGAGACACTCTTCCCCAGGTTAATCAAGCCCAAATTCTTCAGCCTCCCCTCTGTATTTTTTTCCAGTAAGCAAGTATTTCTGAGACTTCTGTGCCCTAATAAACAGCATCAGAATTGACTAGTGTGCTCAGAAATCATTAAAGGGAACCAACGAAGAAAACTTCAGATGAGCAGAATGGGATAAATCCTTTTCGAAATCTAGCTTGCAGATAAAAAGAGGGAATAAAAAGGATCTTCTCTGGCTAACATTGCAAGGCTATTCAAAAGAGATGAATCAGATCAGATCTGAAGCTTCTAAAAATTCTGGGCAGTGCTTAAGAAGCACCATGAAGAGAGAAATAAAGCAAAACAGCATGTCAAAACACAGCTATGGGAATATAATCTGCTCGACCCTGAAGCAGTCATTTTGATAAAAGCCCAAGTAAAAACATCTTCATGGAAGCTAACTTTAGCATAGTGAGGATAATCACCTCTGCAGTCACCAGAGAGAAACAGGATCACATAATGGTCCTGCATGCTTCACTGCTCAGGCTATAGAGGCAGTCTGGTGACACGAGCCTGAGCAGGCTAAGTCAGTCTTCATGAATGCCCTACAAAAAGTCTGTCTGCACAGTTACAATGTTAGGTAAGCTGCATCCTCTGACAGCAGATTTTCCTGGCAGCCCAGTGGGCTGAAAACCATTGGCAGCAAAAGATTTTGCTTTAGCAGAGCTACTTCCTACAAGTGCTGAGTTCGGGTGCCTGTGACTGCCCCATTTCTTTTCCCCGTCTCAAACATGTGTGAAGTGGAGTGCGGGTAGGAGAAGCTGTGTTGCAGGTATCTCCTCCCACATGCAGCTATTTGGAGCAGGCTGTGGAGAGAGCATGGGCACCATTTTGAGATGGGGAAGAAAGCAAATGAAAAGCAGATTGCCCAGACCTGTTATATCACACACCAGGCAAATGAGGCAGTGTCCAGGTATCATTTGAGAAATCCCCTGCTCCTTGTCAAATGTGCTCTTTTTTCATAGTAGTGAAGCTTCATATACAAGCTCTGACAGTACAGGCAAAGCAACTTGATGTCAAATAAAAACTAAATGGACTCACAGCAGCACCAGCAGCAGGTCTTTCATCAGTGTCAGCGTACAAACAGTACTTTAATGAGTTCAGACATGCCTTGGCTTTTCTACAGCAGTATTGACTGAACTTCTCTTTTAATCAAATAAATGCAATATACAGAGAGAATTAGTTTCATATAAAGTCTTGAACAAACACCAAAAAAATCCTCCTACCTTAGCCCGCACAATCATTCTGATAAACTGGCTGTTTCTTTCTTATTAAGCAGATAAAATGTTCAAACAGTTCACAGTCATTCTTCATTTACTGGCAAAGGATTTCATGTGCCACTGTTACTTCAATGATGATAATACAGTAGAGTTAGATTTATTTACCAGCTTTGATATGCAGTTAGTTTCTCCTGGCTGTCTTTGGAAGACATGAGTGCACTTCCAGGAGGTAGGCAGGTGCATATAGGTAAGTATATATATACAGTGAAAGAGATTAGGCAAGGGATTTCAATTTTTTAGAGCAGAAAGGAATATTATCCACGACAAATGCAAATATACATGTATACATCTGAGTGTGGTTTGTGCATCATAGATTTGATTCAGTCACGCCTCCTGTTCTTGAAATAGTTTCTTTCCTGATGAGTCGCTTACAACTGTTTATATGCCTAAAACACTCTTTTGCAAGTTGCTTGGGTTTTTTTAAATGCAGCTTGGGGCATATTTGGATTTTTTTTATGGCATTGAAACAGCATACTTCAGCTGAATCAGCCCATACCCGAGGAGGTCTTTGCCGGTTCACTTACACACTTGTACACTGTGCTCTTCCTGAGTCGCTTAGTTGTGTGACATCAACTCCCTGGAGGCTAACAATGTCATTACCATTACCAGACAAAGACAGTTAGGTAATTTTGTCTGATGGGAGTGCAGATATTGACCTGAACTAATGTATTCTTATTTCCCGGAGAGAGATGCTCATTTGTAGCAATATGACATAGTAGGGTTTGCTAATATTAATCTAAAGGCTGTGTTCTTTTTTAGCGGAGAAAAGCTTTTACATTCACATTCAATTTCATCACTTGACATATTTCTAGTCTACTTTGCTAGACTTGAGATTCTTTGGCTGTTTAAAGACAAGTACAAGGTCTTAGTCTGTGTGTGCCTGTGAAATATTTTTGGCAACTTCTAATTTGCACATCTCTTGACCCTGCAGAAAAAATTACCAAGCCTGTTCAAAAGGCTTGCTTTCTTCAGGACAGCCTAAGAAAAAATACCTTTAGGGAAAGGGGACTTGTAACAGTGATCACATCTGATGTATCTTGTGACAACACAAAATCTTACTGTGTTTTTCATTGTTGGCTGCTGGCAATGCACTTGGAATAAAAAGTTTTTGCCTTAAAGAGATTACTATTTGCACATTTTATTGCAATTTCCTTGAAAAGCAGATATATGCTGTGCATATAATAAGCATTACATAAACAGATTGTAGAAACAGGCACATTTAACAGTCCTTCTGGGGCGTTTTGTGATTATTATAACAAATACATATATATGCCAGAAGAACAACTCCTCCTTATGAATGTATGATGAAATTGCTGTCAGTAGAAAACTGGTTAATAAATACTAGAGCGTAACCATTTAGTGATGCAGTCAGGGATTTTGTGCAATATCCTAAAATATAAACTTTGGTACATAAATACAAATTACTACTTGTACATTGCAATGATTCTAATTTATGTTGAAGTCCAAATCATATAACACTCCCTCCAGATGTTAAGAAAGCAAAACTAGACAGCCCTGAAAAGGCAATCAGGCTTCCCTGAGACATGTAGCTTTGACAGTGCTATCATCCTCTACTAGCTATGGTGGAAAAATAACCACAGCAACTGCTCCAGACAAGCAGGCATTGCTGTAACTGGAAAACACGAGTTTCCAAACACCGATAAACTTATTATGATTCCATGACAGCCTTCCATACCAAAACATTTTAGTTGTAATGCCATATTCTCCATTTGCAGTGTGAAGCCTTGAAAAAGCCAAGGGTTTAAGAAAAATTTCAAATCATTTTATTTCTGTTTCAGCCACTATCAATCTATGTAAGTGTATAGAAGATATAGTCTGGCAGTAAGCATTACAGGCAGAAGATAATTAAAAATAAAAAAAAATTAAAAATAAACTATCTGTAAATAGAATATTGCCTCAAGTCATCGAGCTCTATTTCTTTTATTGAAATGCTGTGTAATGAAAGGTACATGCAAAGTACATTTTCAAAAGAAAGGGTACTGGGTTTACTTTTCTTGGTCCAGAAAACTTCAGAAGTAAAGCCGTAAATCAACGGGTGACCTAATATTTACAAGGAAGTTGGTACATCCCCCAGAGGCTAAACCACAAATGTCTTTTCATCCCAAGCATAGCAATAAAAACCATGAAGCCACAGACACTTTGTCTGAGCCTCCCTTTCTGCCCAAAAGTAAGCTTTATCCTAGCAAAAAGGGCTAAGGACAACCTTGTTGAATAACATCTGTTCCCACAAGTTGTGCTACCTCAAATTTAGAGCCCAAATCCAAAGATTTTTCTTTACAACTTGCTTCCTCCAACTTAACTAAAGGGATGTTTTACATGATAAGGAGGACTAACATATTTGTTCAACAGAAAAAGTAAAGCCTGCTGCAGTTGCTGACAGGTTGCAATAGGTTCACATCTCCAAGTCAATGTACCCTCATATCATGTGGAGTGTTATGTTTAATAATCAAAGCTAGGATAAGAGCATTACTCTGGTTTTGGAATTTTTAAAAACTTTTTATAGTCATGATGTTTACATATTAATGGCATAGCACTTTCCTGAACAACTGTGTCTTTGAACACTACTGTAAATTTTAATACAGCATTTCATGCTACTATATTCCACAGTCTTTTGCCTTACTTTTTCCCAGCTGTAACACTGTACTTTTTGTAACCAACAATGATGTCAACAGCAATGAATCTTCAGTATATTTATTGGCCTTGTACAGGCTTAACTTGACATTTGAAACTAGGAAAGATTGTTTTTGTTTTTTTGGTGTTTTTGGTGTTTTTTGTTCTTNTTTTTTTTTTTGTGTTTTTTTTTTGGTGGTTGTTGTTGTTGTTGTTGTTGTTTTTTGTAGTTAATACAGAAACCATAATTAATGTTTATGGAGCTGAGCTTCTGCAGCATCCTACAACTGATTTTCTATTAAACTGGCAAAATAAGAATATAATGTCACCAGCATTTACAGAGCTGGCAGTAAAATACTTGGCACTTCACCCCACTTGGGTTTCATTCGACAGAATTTTTTAAAATGTCCTTGTTTAGGGCAAAAGCTGGTAGAATGATTTTAACTAAAACAAATTCACACTCTTTACCTTAGCCTTTAATATGGTTAAAGATAATTATATTCCTCCTTTTCTTTTGCTCTAGGATGTCAGGAAACCCCACAAGCTAACATTTTTACTCTTTATATTTGTACCTAAAGAACAAAATAATATATGTTGTGGTTAAATTTCCTGTCCTATTAACCAAGTGGGCAAAATTGTCATTGAGAAAAAGAAAACTCTTTCACTGCGGTGAAATTGATAGACAATTTTATTCAATTTTTTTTTCCCAGCATGTTATTATTTCTTTGGAGGTAGTATTTCAATAATTGTCAATATAAGATTAAAAAATATATATCCATACATGTGTCTGTATATTCACTCAATAAACCCTGCTGGTTTTTGACCAAAAATGCTATTCACACAGAACTGGGGTCTCACAAAATATGGTGTGTGAATATGATTAAACCTCTATAAACAATGCAATAAAATGTGAGGCTAATGTTAACTTACATTTTTGAAATCTATGTATACTGATGCCTCCCTGAAGATGGAAATTGTCACCTAGTTCTGTAGTCTGGCAGTTATAAAAGCTCTAACACTGTTCTGCTGGAGTGGCAGACCCTTCCTTGGGGACTTGGTTCAGGCTTCCTCCATCTGTTACCTCTCAGCATCATTTGGAACCTGTGGAACCCAGCTGAAAACTGCATTTTGAGGCACATACATTCAGATTTAGGTAGCCCTATGATAGAAGGATTACAGAAGCAGTAATGCAGGACTGTTATAGAGGGAGTGGGGATATAGCTACATGGCCTTTTGCAGGCTGAATCTTCCTACACTCATGCTGGCTAACTGGGTTCCAGCTGTTTTCCAAAAGCCACATGTCCACAGCTACTGCTGCAGCTGCTGGAGTCAAGGAGACACACACCTTTGAATGATCCTACTGCAGGCACAAGACATTCTTAAGCACCTCAAGGCTTCAATGTGTACTTTCTGAAAGAATACAAAAAACACCTCTGGAACAGCAGTGCCAGTGCCAATTCAGCTTTGGGGCACTTAATTTCCTCTTATTTACCAACACAACATTTTTGAACCATACCTGTTTCTCTACATTGGCTCTTTTTTGCTCCCTACTTGTGTCTGCCAGCCATTCAATTCTCTGGCTCTGAATTAGCCCACTTTTCCTCACTGACCACCTATGTGCAGCTCCAAGTTGCTTTTCCTAAGCTCCTTTCCCTAGCTGTCCCCTTTGCTAATGAACAAGTACCACTAATGGGGCACTTACAACAGAAAGAGGAGGGGGAGAGGAAGGAAGACCAAAACAGCAATTAAAATAAGTAAGTGGAAATATTTATTGACAGTGAAAGAATTTAGGGGGGCAAGGATAGGGAAACACAAGAAAAAAGCAGTAGTCTGTGATACAGGATTAGGACATGTCTGTGTTATCTTCTTGTTCAGCTACAGTTTCAGAGTGATATCGACATTTTTTATCTTCTTGGGGCATCATAATCATTCACTATGTTACAAGAGTTTTCAGATGTTCAAATAAATAGTACAGTGGTGGAACCCAACTAGGAGATTACTGTGGGTATTTAAGAAGAATGATGATTTAACAGAAACACCCCCAGGTGTGATTCCCTTCCCTCTGTCCTGCATCTGCTTGTACAGTTGAAAACACCTTTTTCACTGTTACCCGCCAAACATTAGCACTGGCTCCTCCACAAAGCTTTTGGTGAATGAACTAATTCAAACCTTCAAAGAATCATCAGAAGCCTAAAAAAAAAATCTTAAAACCAGCGAGCCTGAAACTTTTTTAAACACATGGACAAGAAATCTCTTTCAAATATTTTGCCCTGCCCCTTGCTTTTCATTATTACTTTATATTCCAGAATTTTTTTGCTGTTCCCAGCTACCAAAAGCACACATTTCAATTTACATTCATATTTTTATTTTTGGGTTATTTCCTTATCTCCCTAGTTGTTCTACTTCCCTTATTTCTGTGCAATGTGATTGCACATAGATTTATATAATTCAATTTATTTGCTTTCCTTTTCTCTTCTATTTTTTGTATTCTTCATTTTGCTGTTTCACTGCACTTTTCATCTTTCAGTCTTCTAGATTCTTTCCACTGTCATTTGTTTTTGGTTTTATTATTTGTCTTCATTGTTGTTACTTTTAAAAATTTTATTCCTCTTTATTTTGAGTCTTTATGCATGTGTTTGATTTCTGCTTTCTTGCCTTTACTGTCTCTTCTTGTCATGCTTGCAATAGGAATTGTTTTTTCATAGCATACTTTTATCAAAATATTGTACAAAATTGCCAGCAGCATTTTGTCTGATCAAAGTGTCAAAAAATCAAAAAGAAGCACTCTAGACTGTATTAGGTGCTCAACTAAGATCCACAGTTTCTAAACATGAAGGCTGATTTTTTAAAGCAAATGTTCCTTTCCCTGGTTATGGTATCAACTGTGTGGGGAAGAGGGATGTGGAAAGACTTGCTTCATTTCATTTTATACATTTCAGGACAGTGGTTTAACTTTGATTGACTTTTATTTGTTTCAAGAAGCTGATACAGGAGACAGATGGAGTTTTCCATGACTGTGAGAACCAGATGAATGAAGAGGGTTTAGCATGTTTGGGGAAGCAGAAGCACTGATTCCGGAATTTTGGTTCTTAAAATACTCCTACAGAATTGCAGAGGAATCCAAAGAGGATAGGTAATGCAAAGAGGAGGTAACCTCACTGTTCGGAATAAACTTTTCCATTTGATGCTGAAATGACATATTATTTGTGCTTGAGCTCAGCATGCAAGTTGGATTGCTATTCTTCTAGAATAGGAACTTATTCTTGTGTACAAGAACAGTCAGTTTTCACCCTGAGTAAATGAACCAACAGTATTTACGACAGTGTAGCCCTTTGACCAGCTATAATTTTCACACGTAATGTTCTCAGTTGCTGAATCTGGTTGTTATATTATTGGGTTAGCTTTAGATTGTGATGCTGTCAACTGAAGTTATAAATGAGTTATAAAAGAGTTTCTGCTTCCTGGGAAACTTATCTTCTCAATAATGGATCATAACTTACCAGAAAAAAAGCAGACTATTTCAAATTTTCTGGAAAGCATCATTTATCTTTCTTCTTTTCTTTATGATTAATCACAATATTTTGCCTCACATCTGATTTTTTTCTACAGTTGTATACTCTATAAACTGGTTTGAGTATAACATTGAGCTCATAATGAGGAGGAGACTGGATTAAGTTCCTTTCAACATGAACTTTTCTGTTATTCTTTGATTTTATGCATTTTTAAAATTTAAAAGCTATTTAAAAATGGAAAAAAATACTACAGACTTGGAAGGAGAATATTTTTAAGGTATGAAATTGTTTTTCTGAAACTTCAGTGAAATAAGCAAATTCATCTAACCAGTTTTGATTTCATTAAAATCATATTTTCCAGTAGGAAGATATCATTAGGAGCAAACACATATACTATTAACCAGAGCATTCCAGTTTTATCCCAGCATAAGTAATCTGGGAAGCTGGAACCAATACTTCTTCCAGTTCAGGGATTGTTAGTCTTGCTAAAGTTTGTGCTGTCTTCATATTCATAGCTCTTAGTAGTGTTGCTGTCCCTAGCACATCTGCCAGGTACAGGTATGTGTGCACAACAAATAATGCTTATGTATACATACTCATTTCAGGATTTATTCTGCATTTACCAACTTCACTAAAAGCAAAATCAGCCACTTCCATTAGCACCTCATAAACAATGTCAGCTGCATATTATGTGTGCATAGTTTGATCTAAGTGCAGCTCCCATGGGATTTACCTCAGTAGAACAGGATCTAGCTAAGAGGCAGGAATATAATGAACTATAATGTGAAAACCCCAAAGAATCAGATTTACAGAAATTTATTAGTTTGCACATTAAAAGCCAGAACCAATATAATTAGTGATGAGGAAATTTGAAAAAAATAAAAGCTTATTCTAATCCAAAGATCAGCCAAGTGTGTCAATAAATGATTTTGTAAATATCTCACTCTCATTTTCTTGTGAAATTGCTACATTTCTGCAAAATTGAGATTTATTATTTCTAAATACTATTTCTTTAATATCAAGATTAATTTAGTTCCTGTTTGGGTGAAAGTTCAGTTCAGAGTTGATCTTATTCAAAATGCCTAACACATATCCTGATAAATTAAAATGATTGTGCAAGAAACAACTCTCTGCTGCAAGGAAAAAGTAATAAAAATTAAAAAAAAAAGAGAGAGATGCTGCTCAGCATTTGCAGAATTTCTAGGCTTATAATTTATCCAAGTGGCATAGAGGGTGACCTGAAGATTAGCAAATTCATGACACATTCAAAAGAAAGCTGAACATATTTCAGAGTATGGTCCTCATTGTTGATGAGGAGACCTCAGGTCAAAATGATCTATGATGAATACTTGTTCCACTGACAAATCTAAAATGGAAAACCAAGAAAGAAATTATATCATCTCTGAAGAGACTCCACTAAAGTGTCCCACATAATAAAAAAAAGGACAAACTAATATTGAAGATTAAGTGATAAACCCACATTGCCTTTCAACTTCTAGTGCATATAAGCTTTGCAATCGGTTTAATGGAAGGATATTCTGGAGGGCATGGAATTATGCCAGAATAGGGTCTTTGACATGTGAAATTTCCCTGCACTACTTTTATCTTAATTTTATTTTACACCTAAATCACCAGTGTTCTGCTACAGTGTCATGCCGGTGTTTATGTTGACAAACATGTCAAACCAGACTGCCACAATGTAAGTGAAGCCTTGAGGCTCCATAGAGAACAAACTGAACCAAAAGAGTGCTGTTAGTAAAGGCAGAAGTAAATAAAATGCTTTTATTTCTTTACTTAGGGTTCAGAGGGAAGAAGAACTCCAAAGTTAAACTTGTAACTAATTCTTCAAAGAATCAGATAAGTGCCTTTCTAGGAACTGAAACTTCCAATCAAATTAGGAGGCAGCATCCTTCTGTCACTTAATTTTGAGGCATTTCAACTCTGCTAGATGCCTCCTAATTAAGAGTTCTTCTAGGCTTCTGTGTCTTCAGCATGTGCCCATTGTATGTACGTTAGTTCCTAGCACACACCACGCCTGCTGAAGACCCCACTCTAGCAGAGGTATTCAGTGCACTTGCAAAGTAAGGAAGGGAACCATTTCTTTACAGTTGAGGCAGCAGAAGTAGGTGTTTCCTGCAGCAGAACAAGTAGGAAACATTGCATTAAACACTACTGAGTCCTTAACTTGAGGGAAGTCCAACCCACACATCCAAGAGACTAGCATGAATGAGCCTAATAGGATGGACAACTGCCATGGACAACACGCTGCCTTTCCTGCACTGCATTGCAAGGAATTTGAGCAGCATTATTAAGGGAAAAGAATGTCCAGCAAGGAGTATTAAGGGTAATGTTTTTCATCATCCTGGGCAGTAATCCTCCATTTCTCACCCTCTTATTAGCCAATGGGTTAAAAATGCTAAAGAAGTTTTCACAGCAAGAGCTGGGACCAGAAATCTACTTTTCCAGTTGTACACCTTATTTTAGCACCCTAAACTATTTCCTTATACACTCCTCTCAGGTTTATGGTATCTGGTATTTATTCACTCCCCCTGGCTGAGTTTACTGTAGCTCAAAGTCTGGTCTTGCCTGAGCACCATCCAGGCTGATGTTCAAGGTAATGTCTAGGGAAAAGGGAGCTGAAGCCAAAGATTTCTCTGATCTCAGGGGAAAAGGACAAACAAAAAAAACCCACAAAAAAAACCTAACCAAAAAAAAAAATCTATGTTATCTGTAGCTGCAGAACTGATCAAAACATCCTGAATACCTGAATCCAAGGCCTAAATCACAAGAATGATCAATATTTCAGATATTTCTCTTAAAACTTTGTTAGTCAACTAGAGTTGACTAACTCTAGTCATTGACAGGTTGCATGTTGCAAAGCAAAGAGAAGGGCCTGAGTCTCCAACTAAGTCTGTAGAAACCTCAGATTCCTCAACTAAAATTTAGGACTCTTTTATGGAAATGATAGGTCTGTCACCTGAAACTTAGGAGATATCACAACTGATTTTTAGATAATTTGTCATCTAGTGGATATGTCTCTTTTAGGATTCTGCCCAAGCAATTAAAATTTTATGTCTGCAACATTTAAGTGCTTTACAAATCCCGATAGGTACATCTATCAGCACAAAGATGCCTTTGTAACTTTGACTATGGGTATCAGAGGACGAAAACTTTGCTAATGTCCAGACCCAGTGAAATAGATTAAAAATCAGAATTGTTCCTACTAAGTCCCAGTTAAACTCACTAAGGAAGATTCACATATGTTTACTGTTTTTATTTGGTTGAAAACACAAAGTATCTTTTTGTCCAGAAAAATGCATGAGACTCTCCATAGAAATAAACATAGCATCTGGAACACTGTCTTTTTGCTGTGCTTTTACACCACCCTGCAGCAAGCATCAGCGTGGAAAAGGAAGGATGCCTGGGACTTCCTTTACAGAAATTTCTGATTGGCTGTTCCACCTGCCCACCTGCAATTACCGTAATTTAAAGAAGTCTTCAGGGGTTTATGACTCTCCTATTTTCCCACTGAGCTCAACATCTTGCTGTGAGACCTAATGCACCACAAGAAGGGCAAATGGCACAAAATTATTCCAGCAGCTTGCAGTATGTGCACAATGGGGTATTCCTTCAGGAATTGATAGCTTCTTTGTGCCATTAGTGGCATAAAGAGGAAGAGAGATGTATCCCCCAGGAGCTGTAAACACTTACACATGAATCTAAAGAGATCTGTTTGTGGATGTTTGTGTCAATAAAGGAAGATCTCTAAAAAATCTACAGAGCATAAGCTTCAAGGAAATGTATGCAGGACCAAATGAACATTTAAATTATGGTAACCGAGAATATCTGATGTTTCTGTTGTCATCTTTTTATATTGAAAATTTCTGCAGCTGAAAAGGGAGATTTACCCCAAATCAGTGAAAATACAGAGCTCCACGTTTCTTATCTTGTGTTATCCATACTAGCTCTGAAACCCTGTGTGTTTCACTGGCTGGGCTATCACAGAGCTTTGAGTTTTGGGTGTTTTGTTTGAGGGGAGTAAGGGAGAAAGTTGTGAGTTGGGGTTTTTTGCTTTAATGACAACTTTACTTCTTAGCCTTCTTCACTATCCTCTGCTGGTTTGCTGTTTCAGTAATTTATCTCCTTTGCCATCTTGCAGGTTCACCAGTGCAGGATTGATGTCATAAAATTTAAGGGCACTAGTTCACTTGCTCAGCTGGAGCACAGATTTTACAGAAAGAGTAAAGCTAGTATAGATATCTAAGAGCTGAATAATAAAATGTCCCTTCATCTGTGTATTTAATTAGCTGCTTTCCTCATGATTACAAAGATCAGTACCAGGAAGAGAGGAGCTTTTAGGTCTCAGCAGGTTAACTCCACACCAGAGGATTAGACAGGACCCAAACTGTGATGCTTAGTGTTCTCAATTCCAGGGCAGAACTGGCATCCAGTACTCATCTATTCTGCTCTGCAGTGAGGTGAGACATTTGTAGAACTGAAAGCTCTGAGTAATTAAAAAACACACAACAAAAACAAAACAAACAAAAAACATAGAATCATTTTGGATGCATTTTCACAGATTGCTGTGTTAAAAAAAGGCAAATATGAATATGTAATAAATGATAAATTCTTTCTTCCTCCTTGTTATCACTGGCAACTATATTGCTTTGTCATACAACTGCTGCAAAGGCTAATCCTCCACACTTGGAAAATCTTCTTATTCTAACTGCCATGGCCCTGCTGAAGCCAGGGCTTATGTCCCTAAAAATAGAAGCAGGATTACTTAGGTTGCAGTTCACTGAAGTAGTTTAAAGGTTTTCAGATGTGGAGCAAGGAGAGAAAAAATTGTTATTTTAAACTATCAGGGCTCAAAATTACCATTTTAATCAACTTTAATTAAAGACTTCATACAGTCCCTGTACAAAGATTTCCAGCATGAATGAATTACTATCCCATCATGAAAAGGAACCAACAGTAGGCACTTATTTAAACTCCTTACCTCAAACTTTTCAGATCTGCCTCAGAACCTCCTGGCTTTAGTTTATTGATTTCAACCTTTCAGTCCTGAGTAGGGGATTTAAGAAGGATTTAGGCACCAGCACCCACAATTGCAGTTCCAGCAATCCCTACTTACATATGGCCTAACCCTGGGCCTTTTGGGAAAAATCAGGCCATGGTGATGTTAAGGGCAGCCAAAGTCAAAGACTCACCCTCCTTCTGAGCAGGCAGTCAGGAAACCGAGTCTCAGCTGTATGCTAGAGACAAAAAAGATCAAACTAGAGGCAGAAGTGAGTCCAAAAGTTCAATAGAAGGTATCTGAACATGAAAACAGAGCAAAGAATCCAAGCATTTTGAAATGTTTAAGAAGTTAAAAGATGTTACTGGATATATTCTACTTTGAGAAGTGAAGGCGGAAGAGAACAAAATTTGTATGGGACTAAACCATCACCAGGCTTTAGGCCAGGTCTCTGCTGCTCATGCCTAAGTCCTGTTTAGATTCAGAAAGTGGGCCTTCCTCTACTTAGCATTCTTCTTCTACTTAATATTCACTACTTAACGTGAGGTATATTTTGGGAGGCTTGGCTGTTTCTAAAACAATCTAACAGGCAACAATTCCTTCCAAGAAGCTGTAGAACCACTCTTTCTTTCACAAGATGCAGGAGAACAAATGCCCCCCCCCCCCCCCCGCCCCGTTTTTTTTTTTAATAGCCTCACTCTAGGAGGTTTTCACCCTGGCAGAAGAACCTGTAGTTCTATTCAATCTTCAGATCCAGGCAAGATGTATCTGAGAATAATGTCTCAACTGTGGGAGCACAGCCTGGTGCAAAGGACAAGTTACAGTCTTTGACACTGATCCTTCTCGCCACACTCTCTCCCCTTTCTCTCCATCCAAGCTGTGTCACTCTGTAAAGGGGATTGCTGAATCAAAAGAAGAGAAGACAATAGGACAAAGAAATGTTCTAGTCCAATGTTAAGATATCAGCTTAGGATGAAAAAACTTAGAGTTTTGGTGTCTCTGTTGCTGGGACAGGTTTTCTACAGTATAAAACACAGAAACTGTTCTTTGACACAGAATACTGTAGCCCAGGACATCTCCTTTGTAAACTAAGGACCCTGAACCTGGGTGCTCAAATCATGCTCTACCTTTTTGTCTCTTTTATTCCCCCCAGTAAACTTTGATTAGTTTTCACTCACCTGAATGTTTCAGCTAAGGATGTGAAAGATCCATTCTCACCTCAGCATTCAGGAAACTTACCTTTGAGATAGGAAATATGATATTGAATCAAAGAAGATGCAATAAAAATTTCTCATTCCTCAGAGAGTGTCCTGAAAGTCAAACTTTTAAAAGAAACTTTAATTCTGATAAATTTTCTTGGCTTTGGATGTGGATGAGTACCCAACTTTTAGCTCCCTGGGACAGAGTCAGAAAACCCATGCATGCAATCTCATGCTCCCTCCACTGTTTAATGCAGTTAGGACATGAAAACATGAGAGAGAAATGCTTTCTTCTCCCCAAATGTCCCAGAGGCCCTGAGAGGATGTCCTGGCATGGCCAGCGCTCTCTACTCAGCTGGCCAAGCCTACTCACTTCTCTTTCTTCCTTTTATTTTTCTGTCCCTCTCAGATATTTCTTTCTTCCATAAGTGCACCTAGTTATTGCACAGCAAAGCAGCTCCCCTGCTCAGAGCAGACTGCACTCCCTTCACTGGAAGATCAGTCTCATCTTTCTCTCAGGGAAGGTTGCAGGCCCCGGGCAGCGAGGAGACAGAGCACTCATTGCTTCTCTGCCTGGGTGGGAACCATTGTCTTCTCAGTTTCATTTGTCAGCTTGGTGCTTCTCTGCTGCTTAGCCCAAAGTGTCCCTCAGTTGCAATTAAAATTTTCATGCCAAGGCTTACAGCCTCCTGCACACACTGCACGTGAAGGTGAGGTACCACATCCCCTGCTTCCATCTTCTTTCAGGAGACAGGTGCCTACAGGCTAGGCACTCTAGTTACTAAATTACAGGTTTTTTGCTGCTATTCTGTCACATTCCCTCTCCTTAACCTCCAGCATAGGTAAGAGTAGCTGAAAAATATTCCAATGTGCAATAAAATAACTTTTTTTCCTTTTATATGTTTGGCTGTTGGTTTAGGGTTTCTGCTCAGATACAACTATGAGCAGGACTTCTGAGTCTCCTTTCTGTTTACCTTGGTTAAACACCAGTGTAGACTTTATCCAACACAACAATTTGGTGGCAAGCACTACATATCCACATGTGGATAGAGATACCTCTGCTGAGTCAACACTTGCAAGTAGGCTCATTCAGGAGATTGTTTTCCCACTGGCTCAGAAGAGTGAAGGCACTGTGCTCTAACTATAAAATTCAGGTTTTTTGTTCTTCACAAATCTTGTCCATCATGTCAACCAGCCAAAAAAAAAAAAAAAAAAAAAAAAAAAAAAAAAAAACAGAGCTTCTCCAGCTAAACTTGAGTTCCTCCAGCTGGACAGATGGTGTCCCTTCCACAGCCAATGTTTCCACCTTCCTCTCTACTGCACTCCACCTTTCTGCCATGTTTGCGTAATCTGATTCCCACCATGACTGACAGGGCAGTAGGGAAGGTCTCAGTCACTGAAGAGACTGGCTGGAAAATGTAACCCATGGATTGGCAGCAAGGCAGGAATGCTCAATTGGGAACCCAGTAGGCATAAAGATAAAAATAGACCCATGCTTTGGTCCAGGTCAGATCTGCTTCAGGAACCCTATCCTTGAACAGAGAACAAATACTTAACTTCAGTTTCCACAGATATCTGTGCCTGGCAACTGTCAGGAGCACGGCCTGTAGAACAAACTCAACTATATTTTGCCAAAGGTTTAGCTAACCTGCCTATGGAAGTGCTATAATGCATTAGTATTAAAAAAAACCTGCTAAGTGTTATAGCAAATAATCTCTCTCCTGCAACTTTAATCAATTCTAGCAACTTCCTTCCTTCAGGTAAAGATTTCTTAAAATTATATTCTGTGTTAATTTCTTTATATAAATAATGCTAAAGAGCTGTTGACACTTTCTAATAAATCAGTGTCATAATAATAAAGTAGTGATCAGACAAATTTCTTAAAAAGAAACCTTCCTATTTGGAGTTTATCTCATTTATTTCCAAATAACATATTTTACACATTAGACAATGGATAGTAAAACATTTCTATTACCATTTAAGGAGATATGCCCTAAACCTAGCTGAAAGTTCCACCAGATGAAAAAAATAATTGTTTTTAAAATTTCTTCTTTTTTATCCACAAACTTAACATATATTGTGGATTTTTTGTTTTGATATTTCTAACACTGAATGGAAGTGAAAAATGTTTAATATCTATTTAGTTAACTCAAATCCCATCCTATTCCAGCTGCTTCACGTGGCTCTCTTCAAACAAAATAGCTGTCTTCATCAAACAGATTATTTCAGTTTGACAACATGCAGTATTTGTTATGCACTCTGTGACTACAGGAAACATCCCAGGTTTCGTTTCTTTTCCATGTTCTACACTTGGTGCTTCTTATATTTTGGTCACTTAATATTGTTCCCAGTTTTGTCAACCAAGCTAAGTCTTCTGGGACCTGTTGATGTCATGGTGATCTTTGACCTTGTAGAACAACAAATTATGGATTCACGTGGGATGGCCAAGTGCTCACAGTATAATCTGATGAAGTTTTTCCCTTCAATAATTACCTTCTAAAATGCAGTAGCAGATTTCCATTTTCATCCAACAAACCTCTCAAGCAAGGAATGCACTTCCTTCAATATTCTGAAGTGTCTAGAGATTGTGATCAAGACATTTGATACAGAAATCTCCCCTTTATATCTTCTAAGGCATCATAAGAAGTGTTTTTTTCTGTCTCTCGTAGCCTTCTACTTCAATTACTCAGGTTTTCCTCATTGACAAACTGCATTGCTGATGCTATTCTGACACATGTACTTGAAAGGCACACATTGCATAAGCAGTAGCTCAATTTCAGATGCACAGAACTGGCTATGCAAACATACGCACAAATACATGTACAACCTCTCCTTGTGGTTCCTTCACAATTTATCAGCAGAGGTCATGGGCCAGCCATTGGATCCCTTCAAGTGATGTCTTGCAGCTTTTAGACCTGATTGTAAAATTACTGTCTGCTTAAAACTAAAATCATTATATGCTTACAGAAGGACATTTGGCAGTGATGGACTCAGTTCTGATACATACCATAGGTTTCCTGGGTGATTTGCAATGTATATAATCTTGCTCTGCATTTTTCTCACAATTTTAACACCAAAACAAACAAGAACAAAATCAAAGAAAAAAAAAACCCACCACCATACCCCACATAAATTAGGAATGTCATCCCTGTTTGTGACAGGGATTTGAACTCTGTGGGAAATGCATAGCTTCTGTGCATACCAGGTGTGTATTTGCCTACAAACAGCCAAAACTGTTTTGGAGGCTCCAGACGCTGTTGTAGCACAGACAGTAATTTCTACTGCATATAAAGAATTTTGAACTTCTAAACTGTTAGAATTCTCTGCTTTCACAGGCTGAGAGAAGGGGTGAAAAACAAATGTTCTAACGAATTTTCCAGATCTTTTCTGATAATTACTATTTTTAATTTCTAAGACTTTAGCACTATGGTAAATACCATGTGTCTTTTTTGCTCTTCAAACTGCTGACAAGAATGGCAAAAATTATGTTTCTGCACACTTAAAATTTCTTTCATCCCACCCCAAAACAGCAGCTAAAATTTGTCCTTTCTATATTTCTTAATCTCTGTGTGCTATCTCTGGCTACATGCTGGGCTAAAGAGTTAATTCTTGGATTCTCAGATGAGGGAATGTCCTAGACTCTCCTGCTGTTCATTATATTTTCCATACGGTTTTATTCAACATCCACCTATAAATCCACCCTTACCTTCTTATTCCTTTTCCACACACCCTGCAAATCTGCTGAGAAGTGACCATCTGGTCAACAGGGTCAATCTACAGCCTGATTCAGAACCAGAAATCATATTATATGCTCTTTTTCAGGAAACATGATCTAATCATGGGACAGAAAGTGGTGCTAGGGGCTATCTAGCTCTGTCCAAAAGTAAGATTAATTTGTTTTATGATGCTTGAAATAGATGTTTGTCTAGCAAGTTCTAAAAGATCTCCAATGATGGAGCTGCTAGAGTCTTGCCAAGAATCTCTCCTGCTCTTTGAAGGGATACTAATGAAATATGTAAAGCAAAGCCTAACCTGATGATTTATAAGAGAATGTTTAGATGATTAGGTTATCAGATGGTTCTGTATAATTTCTAGTTCTCTCTGAAGCCATAAAAATGTGCTTGTGTTCCACAAGGAGCAGGTGTAGAAATCCAAAATACAACAAAACTGAAGATGTAGAGGCCATACTTTTACATTCAAGAGGCATCTAGGAGAAATACTAATATATAAAGTTTTCTTAAAAGAATTATCTAGTTCTATTCCACTAGTTAAAATACTAAAACACTCATCAAAATGAGTAAATATAGATCATCCTTTGGACTTACCATAGCTGGGCAAAGAAAAAAGGTAGAAAATAATCTTTTTCTATCTTTTTGCTGTTCCAAAATATCTATTTGACCTAAAGATCACTTACAGAAAGAAAAGTATGTATTTATATTAAATATATGTATGAAAATTCTTGGCTGGATCTAGTACAGTTTTCATGCTATTCATGGAAGACAGATCAGGTTATAAAAATGAAACATCAGTGAAAAACAATGCTTATCACTCTATAAATTTTGAATAAATCTCAGTAAACCAATAGTATTGTAAAAGGAATATACATCTTACATGCACAGAACACAACTTCTGTGTTTTTTTTTCTTTTAAACCTGAAAAAAGAAGAAATCAAACAAAGCAAGAAACCACACAGAGGAGTTGTCATATGTTATCCTTTCTATTTTGGTAGATGTTTAACAACAATGAAGCATCTGCTGATCAGTTCCATGAACGTTTTTTTTTCAGAATGGAAGGAGAGATTGAGAAAATTCTCGTAATCTCTCACATTAAAACGGAGCAGGAAACATAATTTTTTCTCTGAGGGTCAACCAACTCTTCATCTATTTCTCCTACACTCAATGCAGCCATGTGTCATGGTATGTGTTTGTATGAGCATCTCATCATGTCCTCACAGTCACAGTACTATGCAATAGAAGCTTACCATACTTTGGAGAGCAATAAAATTTGGCATTTTAAGTATTGTGGTTTGCATACTGATATCTGGGTTAACAAATATATATCATTAAAATTAACCACAACAATTATTGTGAATGACTTTAAAATATAAACAATTCAGGAAAAACTGTTTATGCAGAAAATCTTTTTCTACTCACAGAAAATTCAACTTGTACAGTTCCTTTTTTCTTTTCCTTTTCCTTTTTTCAGAGGATTTCAGATTTTTTTACTTCTCTAATGACAGGCATTTCATTTGAAATTTAATAAGACCTCTTCAAACCTAAAGTCATAAAACTGAAGATAGCATTTGCCCACCTAGACACATTTTTATAGTAAGAGCTATTTGCCTTCTCACATCTTTAGGTGAGATTGACTTTACACAGTACTCTAAAGAGTATATATTGTTCCTTAAAATATTGATTTCAGTGTCCTGAAAATAGTGACTAATCTATAAGACTTTTTTTTGAATTTGAAAAAGTTATTTAGAATACTTCTGTGCGCAGTTCAGTAGAAAGCAATAAAGATGACACATTGATTTAACTTAGAAAGCTGTAAAGTAAGACTGATATAGTGTGGAGTAGATGGAAAAGAAAAGTACAGTGCTCTTTTATGATAGAAACATAAATTAATTAAGACTTTTGACAGCAGTACATGCTAATAGTAGGGCAGTTAGAAATAGCAGCTCCTTGTAATAATGTTGTTTTGTATGTGGTATCCCAAGTACAAGAAAGAATAAACTCACTGATGAAAGAACTGGTCATTTTTTTCTGGTGTATTTAACAGTTTAGATCCTTTTCTCTTACATTGTGTTATAGTTGAGTGGCTGTCATTTAGCTTTCATCAACTCTTTAAACTTTCCCAACCAAATACCCTGCTATTTAAAATTCTAAAACTCAGCTTATAAATCTTGAAGGTTTTCAAATTAATCTGGTGGTATGGTAAAAACTTAAGTGTTTTGGATATTACAGAAAGAAAAAGATTTGAAATCTGGTGCTTTTTGAAAATATTTAGTAAATTGAGTCGTTTTTTTTTCCTAGATGCTAAAAGTATCTGATTAACATTCTTAAACCACATTGTACCTCCTCTTGTGCTCATACAGAGGCAGGACTTGGTTACATTGGCAGGTATATATTTTTAGAAAACATTTCCCAGGCCAAAACTTTCGCCTATTCCTCTCCTTTCTCATGGGAACTGTTAGAATTACTTTTCATTGACTGAACTCACAAACCTTAACAAAGGCTGGGGAAAATCAGAACTTTTAAATTAACTTAGAAAGATCTTGTCCGTGGCTTCTCTGTTAATGCAGACCATCTCCAGATCCCATTTAACTCCTTCTAATTTTATCTAGATTAGATGCAATGTCTCCTGGGGTGACTAAACTAGTACAGATATCCTCATCTTTGTAAATTATTCTTTTTCTTATACCCAGGAGTATGACTCCAGGGCTCATCACTGCTTGAACAGCTGATAAATACATAGTTCTGTGTCACAATGCAGCAGTGAGAGGCAGATCCTCCTTCAGGGTTTGAACTGTGCAGCTAGTTAGGTAGAGTTCAGAAGAACTTGTTGTTGAAAACAGTTCCAGTTTGTAGCCACGCCATTCCCATCCAGTTGGTGTGGGAATGGTTCTTCCTCTCACTATCCTTTTCATCCTTTGCTCTCAAATTCAAACCAAGAGGTCTTGCTCTGTCTCCATGTTCCGAATCTCAAACCTAATCTGAGCATTCAGAGTCAGCACACTGGAGAGCTTTGAATGGGTTGGAGCTCCCTCTAAACAAAGCTTGCTACCATTGTATCTAAAGGTCTAAGACTCTTGGAGCTAAAAGTCAAGAAATTAAAGAAAACTAGTTGAAATATTTCCCCTGCAAAAAGCTGCAAATTCAGTTTTCTGCAGAAATATGCAGTTCTGTCAGAGTTTTGACTAAGGCAGCCTAGGAGAAGATCTGACCCATTCACCCATCAGTCTGCTTCTCCCTGCCTGCTCCACTGAGTGTCTCAGCTGTATACCACAGACTTCTATGGATGCCCTGGCATATTTTTCCCAAACTGCCCATCTGATATCTTCCTGAAAGAGTGAGACTTCCAAAGTTTCCTGCTCCTCACTCCCTGTCTAAAATGTCTCTGAGAGTTGGCTAAGCCCACAGTTGCTCTAGCTGATTGCTCCTTTCTCAGCCAGTTGTGCTCCTACCCCACGCCAGTACAGGATGGCAAAACAACCAGACCTGACAATCTATCTAAAAGTCTGCATTTAGGAGAGCCTGAATTCAACTTTTGGAGGCTTAGTTCCCTTGAAAATATTATCTTAAACAGAATCTATTTCCTAATTCTAAGTGAGTGGAGAAGTTAAATTTTATTCTTTTTCCTGACCAGTTGGAGTTTGGTCTCTATTGCTAACCTAGAGGGAGGACTAGTTTGGTGATTCATACCAGGAAAATAACTCTTTAAAGTACATTCTGTACTGAAAAGAATTAGGATAACCTTTAATTTATAGTATGAATCACCAAAATACATATTTCACAGCTAGTGCATCACACTTCCACTGTGTGGTCCCCCGGATGGGAGGTGTGCCTTGTGCCTCCCTCTGTCAGTAGGTCCATTATCTATGATGGCACATTGTGACTGCTGTGCTTGCACTGGGATTGACCCCCTCCTCTCACCTGACAGCACCAAGCTCTGCCAAGTGGCAGAAAAAGGCTGTCAAACTTGCTCCAGGTCACCGGAGAGCAGAAGATGCCCTGGTCATCTGCGACCCTGGGGGTGTTTCCATCTGTGTAGTGAGGTGAAATGTCTGCATGGACAAGGACAGGCAGGAGCCATGCCTTGCTGCTGGCAGCCTTCACCAGGGAGAAGGAAATCCTAGTTCAGGCCTTGTGATGGCAGCTTCCTTTGCCTTCCTAACTCTGATGGGCTTTACACACATCCAAAGATAGGTGACAGCTGAAAAATAAAAGGATGTGAAGATCATGGATCCACAAGCGGGCACCTAAAAATTGGAGTTCATGGCAGTTTTATCCCCTTGTGGATCTAACCCTGAGGGATCACTGATCAGCACACCTGTTACAACAGCTGCTCTTGGCTATATCCAGTTTCCAGAAGTCCTTGAAAGCCTCTGGAGTGTTTTGAGAAGCAAACGATGACATGGGCTCTTCTGTGGAAGTCCCCTCCAGCTGGCAGGTTATGTCATCACTGTGCATGCCTACGTGCAGTGACTGTGCCAGCCCTGGACTTAAAGGACCCCTGCAGGGGGCAACTCATTTTACCAGACTCTCTGGGAAGGGAGGACAATTCTCCCTATATCTGGTCAGCACACTTGTCAATCTACAAATGTGGATAAATGATTTTTTCCCCCAGTTATATCTTTTCCTGGGATTTTTTTCTCTAACAAGCAGAAAATATCCCTGCTGTGCCTTGCTATTCTTTCCATGTAGGGTTACCACGCATCTAACTACCAGCAATTCTCTTTATTCTTGCCTAGATTTATCTGCATCAGCACTGCTGATTTTTTATATTAATTATATCACTGAAGAGCTCATTTTTGTTGGTTTTAAAATGTTGTAAATGGAGATAAAATATGATTGATAGATAGATAGATAGATAGATAGACTAAAACCTTAATTAAAAAATATTGTAGCTTCATTCAGTAATCTGTTGCAATGCATCCTAACCTCCCCTATAGCACAAAGCAAGAGCTGAGCCAGCATTCTGACTTATAAGGGCATAAAACTCTTGCCCAGCTCTACCTGCTTGATGCATTCACTCTTGTACTCACTAGTCCTGCAGTTTTAGCCCGCTTGCTTGGAAGCTGCACCATGTTATTCAAAGTGTTACATGACACTTGTGGGGAAAAAACAAGTTAGACTCACGAGTTGTCCATTGTAATATATGTTATGGAATAATTCGTGCTTATGTGAAATATATGTGATATAAGTTGTGTCTCTATTAAAAATCCTTAAAAGTCTTAACCCACAAGCAGCAGCTGGGTAAAAGATTTCTTCACAAAATTACGAAACCACGGATGGCAGCGGAGAGAAAAACCGAATTAGCAAACTAAAAGACGTAGCTCCAGCAGAGATGGGCCCTTTCCCGACAGGTCTGGGAACACCCTGGAGATGATTACTCCATAAGTATCTACAACCGAGACAGCCAGAGTCGTCAGGTATGTCCATCCCAATGTCCGTGCATATGTGGTTCCCATAACTGGGTATCAGCATTCATCGCTTCCCAGAAACGGCTTTGTCCAGCCCAGAACAGAGAAAAGGAGACCTCATGAATATGTGAAGCAGGGAAAAGGAGAACCTCTGCCCCAGGTGAAAAAAAACTGTATAAAAACCAACCCGATGGAGACAGCGTTCGTGAATAGAAGGAATCCGAGGCAGTAGAGATGGGATCAGGGTTCACCCAGCGCTGATCCCGGGCTCGAGCTGCCTCTTTGATTGTGGCTATCAGAGACCGGATCTCGGCCGCGAAATAAAAACCTATTTTTTTATTATTAATTCGGCTTTATTATTTGTTACCTATAACATCAGCCTTGCAGGCTTCAAGGATTTCATTCATTACAGGATGCAGACAAGAGGTGAGGATTCTACAGTGTCACTGATGTATTTATTGATTCACCTATTACTTATTTGTTGCTACAATTTTGAGGAAGTTTTTAATACATTTTGGGTTTTTTTGATTTGTTTTTAGAGAGACTAAGCAATCAAACTTTAATGTTTCCAAAGTTCTACAATCCCCACGCAGCACAGTGGCAGGATGGCCACTGTGTCTCCCGACATAAAGTAAGACAAATGCTGCAGTTATCAAAACCACAGCAAATCAATTGGCTGTTAACGTGTTCCTGTTCCCTCAGTAGCCAGACTAGCATCCTGCAGAGATAACTGCTCTCTACACGCTGCTGGGAATTCATTCTTCAGTTATAGTAAGTTAGAAAAGGCCAAAAATGTAAATTAAATTGTCCTTTTATTGCCAGCATTCCAAACTAAGTGGAGTTTAACAGCACTGAGACATTCCCGCTGTTATCTGCAATTTCAGCCGTAAGACTAGCAATTCTGGAACAGAAATAATTTACCTCAATCTTCCATGAGTCTTGAATTCTCTCCCAGAAGAAGCGTTTTAGCTAAACCATTAGGGTTCCAGATTAAACCTTGAGGTTGTTTTCCCCGTGGACAGTGTATCACTCTCCTTGCAAAACATCTGCATACTTCCTTCAAAATATTTTGGTGATGTTTGTTTGTAACAGTCGAGCTGCAGTATGAGTGAATGTTCTGGAGGTGATGCAGGAGTCCAAAAGAGTTGAAAAGGCAGAAACATAGTGCATGAATAAGCAGATAGAATATGATCAACATCTAAGTTTGACACAATTTAGGGACAGCTAATTCAGATGGTTTTTATAGGGGTTCTACCTGCAAGAATATACATAGAAAAAAATTTAATTACTAAATTTGCTCTTCATAAAAATTCATCAAGTCTCTCACACTGTGGTACAATTTTGTTGCGTTCAGTTTCTCAGTGCGATATCAAAGGCTTATTTGTGAAGAAGATAGGAAACTTAAGCAGCCAGGATCTAGAATGGATAATTTATCCATGGATTCTAATAACCTTAAGGTAACATTCATCCATGTCTACCTGACAGCACTTCCCTTGATTCCACTGCAGCAGCAAGAATTAACCATAATGGGTGCTTGTCATGCCAGGGGGCTGAGGAAGGCTGAGCTGAAGAGCAGAGCCAGACATGAAGTTGATTCGGAGTAATCTAAATGGCACAGCATCCTGTGAATAAGTAGTCCCACAAAAAAATTCACTGACACCAATTCATTCAGCGTTACAGAAGTGTCTAGTACTGTCACTGAAACTGTGGCAAAAGCAGAAACTCCAACACTAACAATTTTTTTGGTGTTAGAGAATCAAGGCATTACTTTATTTTGGCCAGGAGGTTATTCTGGCCAGGATGTGCAATAGAAATAATTTCATCCATGCATGCTCGGGCTATGTAGTGAAAATTACTCCATCGCACATAATTCTTCACCAGACTTTTCACATATTTATACGGACAAAACCCAAAGAAATTTCTGTTGATTGATCTTAAATTACACAATTCTTGGTATTTGATCTCCTATTGCTTATTGAGCCCTTCACCTTCGATGCTAATTTGGTCATCATTCTTTGGTTCTCTTATCAGTCTTTTCCCAGACCAGGTGTCTCCAACTGCTCCAGGGGATGATGCTCGGGGATAATGTCCCTTAATGATCGTTATCTCCCATGAATCTCCTGGCTACTCCCAATCTCTGTAGATGTTAAACTCATCAGACCTCCCCGGTGAAGAGTCTTAGGAAGAAGAACTTCAATTCTCTTTCCCCCGGGTGAAGGCGAACAAAACCCCGACAAAAGTTGCAAAGAAACTTTTTGAAGTTTTATCATTTCCAGCAGTACCATGAGTAACCTGTCAGGCTATCCTGCCTGTCTCTAGCAATGCACAATTCTGCCAGCCCTGTATTATGTCTGATGTCTGTCAGCCTACTGCACATAGGACATTGCAAAAAGTAATGTCATGAAGGGTGGGCAGCAGAACTAAGCCTGAAAGGTCGTAAAGCTTCTATGGGACACCAGACAGAGACACCAAACTGAGAAATTAAAATATTAAGGCTGCCTGATCAACTTTAATTCAGATTTTTTTATATACATATCCATGTGTGTGGAGATCTACTCTTAAATTGTGTTCCTTTTCTCTAGCCCCTTTCCTCCTCCATGCTCCCAATTCATCTCTAACTGCTGAGTCCTGCTGTTCCCTCCCTCCCCACACTCTTCCTTCTTCCTTATGCCCAGCATCTCACTGAGTTATGGTAGGCATCTGCAGTACCTGCATTTATACAAGGAGCATAATTTTCTGGCAGTTGAGTGGATTTCCAGCATATTGCTGCAGATGGCATGGAGGAGGAATAGGGGCTTGTTCATTAAATTCTCCATAGTCTCTACTGAGCAGACGAAATTTATTCCGAAACCTTCCAGTTTGGCAAAATAGCTGAAAGCAGATTCTCGATAAAAAGGTTCCTGCTACCCCTTAGCTAGTCTTTGCCTCACATACAGGAAGCCTAATGCTGCTCAGAATCTTTTCAGCATGGGCTGAAGAACCTGCCTTCCTGAAGACATACTCCTTTTTGGAAGCATCTGAATAGAAATAAAAATAAAACAGCCCATGGCACTTTTGAACATAAATATGACAAACCATGGCTATTCATAAGTGAATACCAAAAATTGAACCTTTCTGGAAGTATCACACAAAATTCAACTGTAACTGTGCTACCAGACACGTCTCTGAGAATGCAAGTAAATATTTTACATTGAGAACCACAAAACTAAATTGTCTAATATACTAATATGTCCCATTTGAATAAATTTCATATTATCCAATCCAAATATTAAAATTCCTTTCTGTTAAGGTCTGAAACGGGTACACAGTAGTGTATGGGGAACTAAGCTAATCCAAGTACTGAATTATCTGCATTATAGCAATGCATAAGTAGCTAGAGGGGCTGATCATGAAGGAAATGGTAGTCTGGCTGACTGACATCTTGCATTCAATTCTCTGAGAGCAGAAGAGGCAGTAATATAATAATTTATACAAGATGAAAATAAAGGTTCTAGACCTATATACATCAAGGACCTGTTTTGGAACTGGGCTAACACAATAGGAGCACACCTACGTGTACTCAAAAGTAAAGTTTGGTCCTTCATATGTAACACGAATGATATCTTTTTCTTGCCAGGTAGTGAACTACTTTAAATAACAAAGAGTGTTTTATGTGACATTTGCTGGGAAACAGTCAGTATTTTTGTTCTCTCCCCAAACACTCAGTCCCATCTCCCTGCCCCAGGAACAAATGCTTGTGTCTCAAGTCAACAATCCAGGCATATTTTTCTCCTAATATTTGTCTTTATCTGAGAAAAAGGTTGCACCTTTGCCACTAGATCCCCTGTCACATATGGCCTTTTTTGTCCAATTAAACACCTACATGCACCATCCATATGTTCATCCTCTCGGGTCTTAGTTCCTGCTACCAACTTCTTTCTTGCTACTCTTTTCCCACAAATATAGTGTAAGTCTACTGTTTTAACCGTGTCAGCTCTCTTTTCTGCATCCCCTCCTTTTGCACAGTCCCAGCAATCACCACTTACCAGTGTTCACTGCTAATGTCCCAAGTACTTTATCCTACCTTACCTATAGCTGTTCACTCATTATGAGGACATCAACTTTTATCTTCAGCCAGCCCAACTTCCAGCTTCTTAGATGACAGCAATGGTGCAATTACTTAGATCCCATATAACTGCAGGGAAATTTTTTTCCAAAGGAAAAATAAAAGACATAAGAAAGACAAAGAAAAGTAGAAGATAAGCCCTTATGAGTCCTTCGGTTCCTTATGCTCTTGCAACAGAATCTCTATTCTCAACTATAGATTTTTAGTTAATATAATTGCTCTTTAACTACCTCTTAATTGTTCAACAACCTAACTACCTGTGCTTTCCAGTGTCAGCAAGAGTTTTGATGAGCACATCACTGCAAAACCCTCTTAATGGCTTTCCAGGAATTATACTATAGACTGGAGCAACATATGGGATCCCTTGTTCCAATCTGAGCAAAACATGCACCTTAAAAATACAACAATATTCACTGTCTTGCCACAATTAATAAATTCAACGAACAAGGATTTAAGAGTATTATAAAACAAGTGTTTCTTTCAACACATTTAAAATTGAATTTAGTTAAAGATTTCTGCCAATCTTTAAAAGGCACTGCCTTGTTTCACATAGCCCAGACACCTGATTTTAAGGAATCATTCCAAGCTCTTTCTAAACTTGAATATCTTTCTCTTTGGAGACTGGTATGAATCATTGTCATTGTTATGGTCTTCCTTCTCTGGGATGTGCTTACTGAAATGCCAAGTTAGATTCTCAGCAGCAGTAAATGTGCATTGCTTTGCTAGCTTTCCAGGTGCCAGGCTAACCTATGCAAGATGAGTGTAAGGGGCCCAGGTTTCAATTTTATCTCATCATATGAAAAACATATATCAACATTTCTCTCCTTGGTACTTCTAGGCCACAGTAATGACAACTTCTGATTATCAACCTCATTTGATTTCCACAAGATATTCTTATCACATAAATATTAATTATCTGTGCAAACAGGAAGATACCTGTTTATGCTGAGTACATACTATCACTGAAATACTTCCTAGGCCTGGGTTTTTCCCTCTGAACCAGATGCAATTCCTTTTCAGTGATTTAATTGCTTCCTTTCCATTTAATTACTTTGAAGATTAACTGCAGGCAAGTGTATTCCAATAATAGGCTCATCTACAAAGAACAGGAAGCTTTCCCTGTGGTCGAGGGAATTCACCACTTCCGACTGCAGCTCAGCTATTTAGCTATCAGGTTTCCCTTTGCCCCTGGGCTTTATGTGTCACCTTGTCTGTTTGAGCATAAGGAAATGTCATGGGATGAACTGCTTATTCTTGAATTCACATACAGAGCTCCTGGCAGGAAATAGAAAAATTCTTCTCCTGGGAGCAACAGATGCAAATATCACAGACCCAAGTATTAAATTATTAATTATATATCATTAATGTTAATGACATCTAGAAGACTTTCCATCAATAAATTTCTGGGGAGAAAAAAGAGTTAAAACTGGACAGCTTTTTATTTATACATAATATTATCTGGGCAAAGATCCTTTCTTGGACCTAATGTATATTGCAAAGTGATTGATTCAATCTACGTTTCATTGGAACTACTTCATTTCAAAGCTGGGACTGAGATTTTGCTTTCTGTATGTAAAAATGACACATCATGGGAATTTCTTTTCCTCTTTTTAAGTGAAGACTGAGTATTATTTTGAGACAATTTGTGGTTTTGGAATTAAGAGATTTGCAAGAATTTTTTTACTTCAGATTACACCTAAATCTATCAGAAAATTTTGTGCTGAACTAGAGTGCTGTAACTGTGAGCTCCCTACTCCTGACTGACCCCTTGCAAGATCCGAATACAACACACACATAGCGCAGCACCACAGCCTCTTGCACATCTATTAATTAGAAGTTCATGGGATTCAGGTGGGGAAAAGGACCAGGGAACATTCGCAAATAGAGTGGCAGAAATTTACATGTAAAAGAAGCACTCTTACCCCTTCCCTATTCTCTAGCACAATGCTGCCTAGTATATGTGCCAAGAGAGGTAAACTGAAAGTGTTCTCTAGCTAATGCTAAGGCAAGTTATACTACCTTGGGTTAGGTAATTTTTTTCTGACAATGCTTGGGATACATTCTTAGTCAAGAGTGCTTTTCTTCCAAAAGTAGTTGTACACAAAATATTTTTCTGCCTCTCAAATTCTAAGAACATTTCTGTATATAAATGAAAGGTTTATGACTCACTAAATAATCAACATCAAGGGAACAATGAATAAAATACATTTTTGCTTTATTTTCTTTTTTTTTTAATTGAAATTCTCCTAAAGTAATTTGGTCTCCAATTTATTCTCATTGGTAGAAAACTGCCCATCTTAAATTCATTAAAACTGCTAATGAGTTTTCAGATGCTTGTTGTCTCTCTTGATTTTTGTTGTCTCCTTTAATCATAGATTTTGTTTCTATATTTCCTTTTTCACTGCTTGTTGTAGGTGAAAGGAGACTTTTCTTTGTCCTACCCAGCAGAGACGCTGCCTATAAATTAAAATGTACAGTAGTACTGTCATGGAAAATACAGATATGTGTGAGAAATAGGAAGAGTTGCATCTTTGTATGTGCTACACCTGGCAGATTAAACAGTTTTATGTAAGAAGGTGGAGAAGTGGCAGGGGAAAAACTTGGCCTGCTTTCCCCAACAAAATATTTCTTTTGTAATTAATCCGAAGGAGTGGGATGCTCATCTGCCTGTCTCACCCAAAAGCTTCTCAAGCTCTGACTTGGGAAAGAAAGGTTTACCCACAAATGTGAACAGTCAGTGCACACAGCTCCTGAGGCCTCTCTCATGGCTAAATCTGTGGGGCAAATCCATAATGAAAATGTACCAGGTATTTACCCAAGCAGAGGAAGCACTTGCCAGAACATGGATTTGGGCTAGCCAGAGCAGATATCACTTCCTGGAGACCTTCCAGGCTAAACCAACACCAGGTAGGAAATACAGGAAGAAACAAAGATTATTATGATGGGAAATAGAGGAAAAGAGAGAGGTTAATTAATTTAGGAACAGGAGTGAAGTGTTGGGTGCATTTGACAAGGTGGTATAGACAGTTTGAGGGTAATTAAGTTTATTTTAGTGCTGGGAAGTTTGCAGTCTGACAATAATCCTGGGAAGTCCTTAATGCATTTTGATATATACTTGACTTGCACACCTTCTCCTGTGGGTTTTGAGACAGTAAAAATTCAAAAGGTCTGACTGAGGAAGAGTTTAGATAAGGACCCGCTGAGGGAAATGCTGTGGCATGACTTTATCCTGTATTAGACACACGAGATCTAAATGAGGAAAACTTTCTGGACAGCTCAGTTTTGAGAAAGACTCAGTCAGGTAGCATGCCCTGTGGGGCTCTTGAGAACCTGCCTCCTCACCCATGTGAAAGATGTGGGAAAAGGTTCCACTGCAACCGTAGTATAAATTTGGTTTGAAAGGTGACCAAGTACAGGACAGAAGCTCATGATTTGGTTAGTCCTTGACCCCATGGAACTAGGTTGTTTAGGGAGAGCTACACTGCAGAGAGCAGAGTGGGATTATCCTGCCTCTAAATGTCTCAAAAGCCATCAGAGTCACTTGAGCACTTTCCGAGATAATGGAGGCAAAACTGCCAATTCTTAGCCAACATCTTTACAGTTACATATAGCTATAAACACTGGTCTTCATACATACTTTTTCTTGCTCCTGTTTAATCCAGGTGTATTCCTGTTCTTTGGCCACCATATTTGGATACTACACAAATAATTAGAATAAATGTAAAAATTAGTAATTCACACACAGCAGCATGTGCCAGTGCTAATGGCTGTGCTTATGGAAAAATACTTAGAAAAATCAAGAACTAGCAGTGATGATCAGTGGCTGCTACCAGGTCTATCTCATTTATACCAAAGGAGAATTTCTGAATGCAATTGGAATAACATGTAGATGTCCAGTCTTACCGAAATAATGCACTAATGTTCAATATTGACTCATTAGATAAGTAAAATTCAGATTTACAGTAATGTACAAGATAACAAAATAGTCTTTGTTTTACCTACTATGTTGTGTCTTTCCAGCAGAACCAAAAACACAAACCAATTTGATTCATCACAATGCTCTAGAGATTCACAATAGCAATGTTATTTCTGAAAAAATTATAACTTTTCATTAAAGACTTCCAGTGACAGTAGGTGCAGTATTCCCAATCTAGCAAGTTTCCCAGTGTACTCAGTTAACTTTATAATTAGAAAACATTTCTAGTAACTTTCATCTTTTGTGTGTCAATTTAACTCTTTCTTCTTTTCCCATTCTTTGAGGATGCAGACAAAAGTATTATTTCCTTTTGTACCAACATGAATGGCTTCATATTGTTAAAATTTCTTGCCTAAATGCCTTTCTCTGTCTTTCTTAGGCTTGATATTACCCACTATTCTTCCAACCTTACTTCTTCGTGGCTTCTACAGCTTCTGATCTTGCATGCATCTTATGGGATATATTTCTGGTTTTTACACTATGAGTCAAATATTTGTCCTTCCAAAAGAGTCTGACATTGTTGATTCAGACCCAATATGTGATCCACTAAAGTCTTAAGATCTTTATGAAGACCTTAATTTCTAATATTTACCATCATAATGAATTTGTATAACTGATGTTTTCTTTACTATCTTGCCCTTTCTCTTAACCTTGCCCCCATTCCTTTTGTACCTTGAGTTACATACTATGTTTCCATAGTATCCTCCAACACATTTGGGGTCCTTTCTAACACTGTGTCAGATACAAAACTAATGAGCATTTTGACTATTCCACCATCTGTTTTGCTAATGAAAACCTTGAACAGAAGTAGATCTAAGGCAGACCCCCCACAGAACCCTGAGCATAATTAGATTTTTATTAATTTCTCTATGGTGTGGTTGTCTAATCAGTTTCGTGCCCACAGATTAAAGGCTATGTTTTTCTTACTTCAGACATGAGAGTATCAACAGAGACTGAGTCAAAAACTTTGCTCAAATAAAGGTACATGTGTTCTTCTGGTTCTCATCTGTCCACAAGACCTATTGCCTGGTCATTGAAAGAGTGAAATATTTTGCTCTTATTTATTCTTGGCAAGTCTATGTTGGCTTCTGGTTCTCTCCCTGTTGTTTTCTAGGCTTTGAAAACTGCTCCAGACTTTATCTGTGAATTGAAGTTAAACTGAATCATCTAATTCAGTCACCTTTTCCTCTTTTTTGTACTCCTCAGAAGAATAGGCACTAATCTTCTATTTAATGAAAGTCGCAACAGATGGACTTTAATGTCTTCACAGGCAGAGAAATATGCACTTAGCACCAAAACTAGGTATCTAGCACACTAGTATTTAAATTGTGGTAATGTAAAAGCATTTGATTTCCTTTGGTTAAGGAGGATGTAAAATATCATTATTTCATCTTTTTCACCTTGAAAATGCTAATAGGAAAAAAATCTTTAACAATATTTTGAAAGCTTTTGAGATCATTCATGGCCATTCTAGAGTAGAAATTTTGATTCTGGCCTTGGACTAGGGTAGGTGTCTCAATGTGTTTCAATGTCTTAGTCAGGGATATTGTACAGGAATGTTTTATAGGTGTAAAGAGTCCAAGATTTTGGGGATGCACAACGAAATTTTAAACTCCAGATTTTCAGCTTTATAATAGGAACAGAAGATGACATGCACACAGTCTAAGTTTGGCAATAGAAGAGTTAGTTGCCTGGACTACAGTAACTATGCAGGCTCTCCTTCTGGGCAATGGAAACAAGCTGACAACTCCTTCCTAAAAGTGGTAGAAAGCAGATGAGATCTCTTTTCCACTTTCTCTCATTGGCACTAACATAGTGCAGATAGATTTTGCCAGCTGCTTTAGGGAGATGTTGAGGAAAGCAGGTGATGGGTCCCACAGTGAAAATTGGAGCTTCTTAGTGGAATTGCTGCTGTTATCTCAAGTGTATGAATCTTCAAGTTACACTGACATCCCTTCTGGATCAGCCTAGGATTCACTAAACAGGCCAGTAAAATAAGCAATTTTCTTGCTCTTAATGGTAGCCTGACATGTCAGAGTTCAGGCACACTGATAAGTGAATTTCTGTTGCTCTATGTTAGTTGAGTACATAAGTAAAGAAACTGCATTATGAAGACTGTTTATTGGGATGGGTGAAATATTTCTGTCTTAATTCTTCTGTAGTGAAGAAGATGGTGTACTCCCTAAAAAAAGAACTTTAAAAAGGTGTTTACCATATCGATCATACAGACAGAATTTGTTCAGATCAGAAGGGATCCCAGTACATCTCTAGACCAATTTCCTGCTCAAGCAGGTGGGGTCTACAATTAGTTGAAACCCTGAAGATTTAAAAGAGAAAGACACAAAGCAATGGGAAAAATTCTTAATATTTCTGGAGATAATATATAGAAAATGGGAGCTTAAAAAAAGCTTTCTCTCCAGTCAGAGAGTTCTGTACGTGTCATTTTAGGAATATTAATAAAAATGAGTAAAAACAAATTTAAAAATCTGAAAAATATGCATACAAACATTAATTTGGAATGATTTTTAGATTTGAGAAACAGTTGAATACATGCTTATTCAAAAAGAACTTTGTTTAATTGGTCTGAATTTTAATGCAACTAATTGTTTCAGAATTTTCTTTCCTTCAGGTATAAATAAGCTGAAAACAATGCACAACATTTAATTTGGGGTTCCCTGAAATATTTCAGGCAAATGCAAAATAAAAATTAGTCATACTTGTTTGATCTTTGTTTCTTTTTTTTTTTTTTTCCACTAAGAATATTACTTTGCTTGTTCTGGCCTGAATTTCTAATGTCTTTATCTTTTTTGGTTCAAGCATGAACCAAAACTGCACTGACTAGTCAGTTCCAACTAGTGTCATGAGCCAGTCAGGAAAAGGATCTTGGCCCAGATCAGCAATGAGATGTGTATAAATGTCATAGGCTGCAAAGCAAGATGTAACCAAATGTATTCTATTACCATCCCATAGAACTGGGATGGGAGATCTTCTGTTGATAAGCCAGCTGATAAGAAACTATCCAAAAGCAGCTTCCATTGTCTCTTCCACAAAGGGGATAAATCTTCTGTAAATGGCCCATCAAGCCTTTTCACATCCCATTGTGAGATGCTCCACCCAGAGGGGGGAACAAAGCACTCCAGCCTGGATATAAGCTGGGACTCTGAACACCACAGCAGCGCTTGCCTACTGGACTCCCAGAGGGTAAGAGCTACTGCTGGATCGTCAGACCCATTCTGCTATAGGATCACTGCTTCAACAGGACCACTCTGCTCAGACCGCTATCACCATAGGGTGTCAGGTTGTATTCTGACTTTGTCAGTGGTTTTTTTTTCTTATTGCATGTATTTTGTTTCCTTTTTATTTCATTTTTCCCTTTTTTCTAATAAATTGTACTTCTGACTTGGGGTGCCCCGCTGGTCTCGCTTTCTCAAACCAGAACAATAAATTAAGGCCCCAATCAAAGTGGTGTCAGCTCCTCATGATATTCCAGGCTTCCATGAGCTCACTGACTGTTTTCATTCAATTATTGGATCCATGACTGCTTAAAAGACTTGTCAATCAACCAAAATTAATGATAAAGCAACTTTCTTCAGTAGAACCACCTTTTTTCTTGACGCATAGTACTGCCTGTTCACACAGAATTGCAACACTAATAAAATGAAAATCAAGCTTTATTTTTTTTCCAGAAATCAATGCTTTTTGCCAGACTTTTACATTCTGACACTGAGAGTCACCCATGCATTAAATAAGTCAATTGAAACTATTTTGGTGATGTCTGCATCATCAGTTCACTTTTCAGGTCTGTGTTGCGCAAGGTAGAGTAAGCTGTTTCTAAACAATTCTCTTTCTAAATTGCAGATGTAAATATATATGTGTATATATATGTTTATGTATATGTGTGTATATATATACTTGACATTTAAGCTGCATTGCTTTGAACTAAATCAGCTGACAGACCTTCTTAATGCTACCAGCTTTAGCACAGCACTGCTTAACTGATTCATATCCAGTAAAATGGCATCTGTTAGTGGCACAAAGCATCTTCTGCCTTATAAGGTCAAACAGCTACTTAGAGAAAAGAACTTCAGTAGGACAAATTCTTTTTTCACCCATGTGAATGTAAATTTTACATGACTAAGTGAGAATTATTCGAGGTCTTCATTAAGTTGTTACTACTAATGCTACAGGAGATCACTTCGTGATAGCACTGTGTGTAGCCTCTGGAGAAAAACAAGAATGCTAATGCAATTGTCATCATAGGAAATAAAAAAAATGCAAAATCTTTCTCTCTTTCATATTATCTACAGAAAATTAGGTAGGAGAAAGTCATAATGGTTTTTTGCTTGCAAAACAACATAGAAATAGAAGTCATGATTATTCTGGGTAAACAGAAATCATATACTAGATTAATCCCACCATTTTCTGTGATCTATTTTTCTAGGTTTGTATAACCTGATATGCTAGACAGATTTTGGACCACAAAAAAAATGTACAATTGCCTTTTGTCAAGTCCTTTGGGTCTGAAAATTTTTGGTATTAATCTTTCAAATTTCTAACTGCAATTTTGTCATTTTCAAGATCTGAAAAGAACAGAAAGATATAATTTTTTTGTTAGGGAAACAAAATATCTTCTTTTTTAAAAGGATTTTATTGTCTTATCGTATTTGGTTCAGAATGAATGGAAATGGACTCTCCACGCTCAAGGTAAGAGATGTGCCACTTCCAAGCACCTAAGGGAGACACCATGTTCTCTATATTTCATGTGCTGATAGCACTGTTCCAACGTTGTTTCAACTACTAGACTTCATCCAGGATGATGCTGCAGGTGACTAATTTTATAAATAGCAATAAATCTAGTGACTCTAAGATTTACATCAAGTGGGCCATCTTGGCTTGAAATGAAACAGACTGTGCTGTGCTCCACACAGTTTGAAGGGGGTCTATTGTGTCATCCAAGTATTTGATTTCCAGAGCAGCAGAAAAAAATATTGTATAGAAATCAAATCAGTAGGAAAATGTCTCAGCTGAAGTATATTCTGTCTGTAATCAGAAAAAGAGAGCAGAAGTCTTCTAAGGTAAGTGTGAATTATTTAAAAATCTGCAAGTTCTACAGCATTTTCTCATTAGTTATTCAATCATTAATAAAATTCACAGGTCTCTGCCAGCATCCAGTCTGAGACTCCGACTGTATTGAGCAATCAGAAACTTGATAATAAAGCAATTCTATCAAAAGCTAGAAGCAGAAGTCCACCTTGAGGTTGGAAATCCATTAATTTGAAGTCCTAATTATTTCCCATCTTTGTAAAATGCTACTGCTCACTGTAGATGGTATAGAGAAAATTACTTGGAAATTAATTTTACCCACAGCTCCAGGGATGACACAACATGATTTCAGATGACTATGCATTTGATTCATGGAAAGGAAGGAGTCAGTCCCAGAGGGCAGATTTTCCAAGCTGGGGCAGTACATCAGAAAGCCATCGCAGGAGGGAGGGATTGCGCTTCACTGAGATGTCTGCCTTTCCTCATCTGCTGTCTCCATATGAATGAGAAGCTTAGGGAACTTTTAAGGGGGCCTTTTAAAAGCAAGATTTGTGGTGGGTGAAGCTTTCAGAAAAGCAAAAACATTAAAGAAAACTTTATAAAAAAGAAATCAAACCCAATAATAACAAAAAGCAAAAAGACGGACTCAGCATTCTAATTATTTTTTCTTTTTACTTTTTTTCAGTTCTTATTCCTCCCCTTGTTATCACAAATCAGCACAGAAGTTAGGTTTATTGTGATAGAACAAACAGGCAGACTATCAACACAAATATGGAAATAAGGAAAAAATGAGATATCTTGAAGCTGCCTGTCACATCCCAGAATTTTCACAAGCATATCTCTTACTTGTGTAAATTCCCTAAATCTTTCATTTTATTAAGGTATTTTAGCATTGCTATGTATATAGAAAATTCATTTTAGCCTTAGAAGCCTATCTAACAAAGATCTTTATCTTTTAAAGGACTCTGCTACCTAATGTTCAGTTTTCCATATTTTTCAGGGGTCTGAAACATTAATCTTGTAATCATACAAACTTCAGCTGATCTTTGGAAGAGAATGAGAAATGAAAAGGAGAAGAAAACCGCAGACCTTGTTAAGAGAATCTGTTTGTATTCTGGGATAATTCCTGTTGCTCTCTCTGTGACATTCAAGTTCATCTGCAGAAAGAAGACAGTAGTTCATGACTTTAGACCTTCACTGGAGAAATATTCATAGGTATCATTTTACCTTGAGTGAATGAGGTAGCAGATGACACCTAAATTCCCCAGGAAATTTCCTTGCATGAACTTAAAGGAGAAGAAGGAAGAAGTGAATAACCAGGTATATGCTCTAGACATAAAAGCATATTTGCTTTGCCAGCACAGCATTTGGATGGATCCCCATGTCCTAACGTAAAACACAAGCTGCACTTTAGGAAAATTTAAAAAGTATTTAGTGAGGGGAGGGGGCAGGGAAATCTTCATGTGCCAGAGAGGGGAAAGTTCATAGACTTGCATTAGTGCTTCTTTAGTCTACCTATCCCTATTGCAATGTTGCAAACATAGATTTAAGTGCTGCTGCAATTTAATATCTTTTACTATTCTTCTTAGGAAGTTTTCGTTCAATACAATGTGGGTTTTCTTCTAAATGGGTGCTAGGAAATCTAGGATATAAAATGACATGACTATGCTGACAGGCACAATTAGTCACAGTGTATTTGTCAGATCTAAATATATCTATGTCATTTTATTTCATTGCTGATTTTTCCTAAAAGTTTCAGATTATCAAGTCAATTGTGCAGACATGCTAGAATATGAGACTAGGTGACACAAATTTCTGAAACATTGATAAATACAGATGAAGTAGAGAGGGATTAATGCCAAATCCAAGCAGATGTTTTAGGAATCAATGTTGTTGGAGATGGAGTTTCATTGAGTCTGCAAGGACACTGTGATGTTTGTGATACACATAAAGTAGAAGAAACAGCTCCAACACTAGCTGGTCTTGTTCCTTTTCATTTAGTTCCTGAAAATCTGTCAGTGGGCAAACAAACTGAAATTGTGTCACAGTGTCTCCTTCTCTAACGCAGATATGTTAAAGCTCCCTAAGGACCAAAAATGAGTGTAACTTCTGCAGCAGCTTGCAGGTCTGACAAAACAGCAAATGACATGTTCTCATGATGACTCCAGCTGATGGTATACAAAAGTGTCATAAAGGCTTTGTTTTACTAAAATTTCTGAATGTGATAAAGCAGAACAATATTTAATATTCAGTGAGTTTTGATATATTGCCTTCATTCTGATAATTATATTCTTTTTAGCAGAAACAAACCCAAAAAATGGCACTGCAGTCCAGGGCTGGCGGATACATGACCTGAAGAAAGACCAGAGCTGTAACAGCATTGTAAACCAGGAGTATAGTTGCACTTTAAAACAGATGGAGAGGGTGGCATGGGTCTGCAGTCTTGTTTCTCTTGTTACAGTCTCTAAGCAGTTCACTCCAACATAAGCTTGTCCAACATCTGCACAGAGCAGCGATATTATCTTGGGAAGGTACAGCACTCAGAGTGGTACCATGGAGAAGGAAAGGACAGTCTTCATGGTCACTTAACAGATCATCATGGAATAAAATTTCAATGGATAAAATTCCTACTTGCATGCCCCAGCTGGACTGGCTAGCCCTCATTTTGCAGTGCACTCTTCAGAGACAATAGGTGACTTTGGCAAGTGCAGGTCTAAAATGCCTGTGAAATTTTGTCTCATAAGCAAGATAAACAGTGAACACCTGTAAATGACAATCAGAATGAGATTTCAGAAGTAGCTCGTTGCGAATCAACATGTCTAGATATAGCAAAAAGAAAATCACGATCTTGTGCAGTTACAACCCACAGAGGTATAAATACATATTGGTATGTATACGCAGTATGCATTGCATATAAATGCAATTCGTGCACATGCAAAGAGAAGCTCATTATATCTGGATATTCATACATGAGTCTCCTTTTCAAAGGAAACTGGGGGCCCAAATTGTATCTAAGTTGCGTGGACCTTCAATGCAGGAAACAGGCACCTTACCAACCCAGGAGAACCTACAATTTGCAATTAGGAGAGGAGAAACACAAATCCTATATAGAACTGTTGTAGCACAATTCCCTTCCTGCAGGCAGCCAAGAAAGTCTGGTGCCAAGCTCTCATCCTGATGCTGTCATTTCTCCTCTGCCCCTTTCAAGACATTAACTGGAAAACAAAAAATTCCTGTTGCACATTAAGCGGAGAGACTGCAATTCTGCCCATCCTTCACACAGACTTCACAAAACTATAAAGGTATATAGGACCCTGTGTCCCTGTCTAGGTGCTAGAAAGACTCAACCCACAAAGCAATTTCATTTTGCCTATCTACACTGCTTACATAAAAAAAAAAAGGAGTTTCTAAAGTGCATATCACAATACAGTTTTACGGTGAATTTATGTTAGAACAAAAAAGATCAAGAGAAGGTGCTCTTGCATTTGCCGAGGCAAATACTTTGGATGCCTCTTAATTTTCAAGAAAAAGATCTTTCTAGGATCACTGAAGCTTTTGGGGTCATGGCAGAGCAAGAAACTGAATCCAGACTTTCTGCACTAGATGAGGAATATAATCAGTGGCCCTTCTCCCTCCATTGTCTGTTTTTAGAAGAGCACAACTAGTTTTCCAAGCCTGCCCTTGGTATGGCTAAAAATCAGCGCCTGAGCACACAAGATGACATGAGCCTACATCAAATTTTTCTGCTTATTACAATGATTTTGTTTATCTTTCTTTTGATAAATAGACAGTACATGAACATAAGTTAGTTCTCTAGGTTTCTAAATTTAGAGCACATGGCTTTGGTTACCCTCAAGGTGTCAGCACAGATAAGGAACAAAGACCTTCAGCAATCCATTAATTTGTTGTAGAATTTTTTTTTTTATCTTCTTAATGTAAAGTTTTGACAGTAAAGCACTAACTGTCATTCCCCAAAGCAGAACTACCAAAAGGAGGAAAAATTATTGAGTTTTTCTCAAGATGTCTCTAATAATACAAAGCTTCCAGCCAAGAAACAGGGAAATTTGCCTTCTATACAATGACACAAAAGTGATGTCTGGGATCCAACAGTTGCATAGTTGAACTTCCAAATGTTATTTGATAAAGGTTATTTTATATATAATAAAATGAAGCTCTAGAAAGTGTGAGCTTCAAATATTTTAATTAATTTTTAAAAACTCAACACATATTATCAGCCTTTTGCCATAGAATGAAGGTGTGCACATTTACACCAAGAATCCAATTTACATGAAACTTGGAGTCACAATGGTACTTTTGGGGGCCTTATATAATTTTTATGAGGACATGTACTGCCTCATATAGACAAATCATAGTGCTGTAAGAGGGTTTCAGTGGTAAAAATCCCTCCTGCCTAAAGCAAACTAAGGCCACAAAAAGTGTTGAGGAGCAGCTCTACTCGAAAAGATTGGTGCTGTCATGCCATTTGTTTCTTTGTTGGTCTAAACAGATCGTGAAGATTCGAACAGATTCTAAGTAGAATAAAATCACTATCGTTTCTAGGATCCTTTTTGCAATACACATTACCCCTTTTCTTGGAATCCCTGATGCTCACTGCTTGTGTTGAGTCAAGCTTCTAAACAAACGAAGACTCTTAAAACAAATTCTGCATCATTCATAAGAAAAATTAGGTTTCTATTTCATTAGTCATGTTGTCAGCTCCATCTTTATTTTAGCCTAGACCTTGAAATTTGCAGTGTTGAAGCCACAAAAGTGGAGGTCAAGGAAGCATACTGAGTAAANNAAATGAATGGGCCGAGAGAGGAAAGGAAAGTGATATTCCTGGAGAAGAGATAATTTTGCTGTAGCAGAGGTAATGTCTTAGGGAGCTTAAATTCTGGAAAACCTCTTTTTGCCATTAGCAGTTCCCAAAGTGTAGGAATTTTTTTCATTCATGTGAAATGCAGTAGGAGAGAGTGCAAGTTGTCTACTTTGTTAAGGACTTAACAATAGTTTTCCATGGTTTAACAGGAATGGTTTCCATGGTTTAATGGAGAAAAAGGGGAGTTGTTTGACTTCAGCTTCAAATACAGAACTGTACTATAAATGAGAGAGGTCTGGAAAGTTTGTTCATGGAGTGCAAAACATAAAACCTGTTCCCCCAAGAAACCGTCTTTGGGGGACTTTAATATCTGGAATCCCTACACTGCGTGTGTATATGGAGCACATTGCCTGCTGATTTAGAAAATTAGGCCAGCCACCTTTTGGTATATGCTTTCCAAGAAATCAGTTTCTTCTGATACATCAGACTGGCAGGTGAGATAAGCTAAGACAGATCCAACCACCACAAGTATTCCTTTCTTAAACTTGCTTTCTGATTTTACCAGGCAGAATTAAAGTATCTTGAACTCCAGGATTAAGGTGCATGCCTCATCCAGTTCTCACTGTAGAGAACACCTACCTGAACATGCTTTTCTCCAGAGGGATAGGTTATGAACTATTTTTAAATATGGCTTTTTTCAAACTGTTCTTTTATAGCTTTAAATCACCCACGCCCAAAAATCATATGAAACAGGCATTAAAAAAGAAAACAGAAGGCAGTTTTGTGCAAGTCAGGGCAGTAAGTCTAATAACCTTCAAGCACTTCATGTTGGTCAAGTAAACCAAAGAATAAAATGTTAAATGGAAAGCATTCTGGGCTATACTTATGTGTCCTATCTTCAATGGCAATATCTGCCTCAATAATTCACAGAAAATATCCAAACTGGTTTTTTTTGTTTAAGGGATACTATCCAGTATGTAGGTCAGCCTCTCCAGTGGCTCTTTTTCTATGACTTTTCAGGAGATGGCTAAGAGGTTTTATCCTTTCACTTTATACCTAAGAGCATCATGTTCTACAGATTCATACTCTGAAAGATGCAGTGATTCACAAATAAGTGGAAAAAATGAGAATAAAAAAATTGCTCTTTGGGATTCAAATATAAAAGCAAGAGCAAAAGCTGGCTTGTCTTTGTTTTTGCAACAAACTGACTACCATAATAAAAAAGAAAAGAAATAATGTCTTAGCAGCAAACTGACTACAGCAATAAAAAAGAATAGAAATAATATTGGAATGTCAGGAGGATAAAGAGACTTTTATAGGACTTCAGGAAAATTAATTGTATCAATTTAGCAGTGCTGAATACCTAATAATGGTGAGCAGCTGAGAGTGACTCAGCATTGCATCAAGTATGCCTATTCTCTCAGGAAGTGTTTCAATTCAGCTTGAGAAGCAGACTGTAACTTTTTGTGATTGACAATGACTAAGACGTATGTAAGATGCTGGAGGATTGAGTCATTCTCCTTGCATTTCTCAAAGTGATAGCAGAAGAAATAATTCAAGGAAATAGACTAGCCAGATTCTCAAACTGAAGCAAACCATTTTTAAGACTTGAAGTGGGTTTTCAGGATTCTACTCCCCTTTTGCTGCCCCTTTTTATTTCCAGAAGGCAATTAGTTGTTGCTGGCATCCATCTCCAGAGCTTGTTCCACAGACCTGCAAGCTGTTGCTGGCTCTGGTACCATCAGAAAAGCTTTGCCTGGTTCTGTGTTTCTGTGCACAAGGTGCCACAATTCCAGGAACACTGCTGATTCCCCAGAGTTTGTGTTTGTCCTGATAGCTAATGTCACTTTCACAAAAATGGGCTTTGATTTTCTGACAAGTTTTAAGCCTCTGCTGTAGCCTGATGCTGCAGAGTCCTGATTACCAAGAATTGCTCTTTGTATATATCATTGAAAGACACGACAGAAGGAATAAAAAACAACAATGTCCTGGTGAGAGAAAGAAAAAAAGGGCAGAAACAATCCTGGGAGACAGGAACAACTTCTGTTTGCTCTGTGAGCTTAGACAGCACACAGAGATGATCCTCTTGAGATGTCTTGGGGTACAATTCCACTCTGAGAAACACAGCAACAGATTTTTTCTAAATTCACAATTAATTAAGGAAATATTCAAAAGTTCATGGCTGTGGTTCTGTGACCATTTTCAAATACCATTTCATTCATATTTCTGCAAAGATCACAACGAGATACAGGACACACCACTCACCACTATTTAATCTGAATCAATGGAGCTCTTGTTTGTAAAGAATGTAAAGGGTATCTTAATATCAAACGTGCTGATAGGAGTTCTAAAAGCTGAATCTTCATGTAAAAATTTGGAGACAACATTTGAATACACTACAGCATTTATTTTATTTTCCAAAAAAAGCACCAAGAAGTCACCAAATTAAGTTTAAGTGAAGAAATTTATAACCACTTACATAAAAGCACTGTTACTGCATCCAGTCTTGTAGCCACATGATCTATGACACTATACCATAGAAGAAAGACAAATGCCAGTAAGGATACTTTAATACTCATAAAGTATTGAATTTCAAGGAAGAATTTGATTTAAAGTGACAACACAAGTGCTAACACCAGAACATTCAGTCAGAGTTTAACTCCGATGTCAGTAAGTGAACATAAAACCACACAGAACTTTAAAATATTAGTACTTATTTCTGCTGCCTACATTGAACATTTCAACTCCTACCAATCCAGACAGCTTTAATAAGCCTTTATCATTTCTTTAACCCCTAGGAATCCACATGTTCATGTGTTTATGTGATGTTCCTAAGTATTGTGCATGCTCATGTCCTAACTTCAGCCTCAAAGTCGCTGCTCAAATGCACATCTGTGTTATCAGTGGTCACAGGTCTCTTGTTTACAGCTACACCTACCCACTGGGCAGATAGACACTGCACTAAGTTGAGGCTCTGGTGGTAAAGCAGCAAGTCCTTCTTTGCTGCAAACTGCTCCATTACAAGGAATTCAACAAAACTTATTTAGACACGTAGAACTTACCTGAATATTTGTAAATCTCTTTCATGTCCCTCCAACCACTGAGTTTTCTTTTTACTGACATTTCTTGCTGCTAGTTAATCTGCATGCTGGTTCCCAATTTGCTGCAAAGAGTAGGCTCTGTTTTTCTGAGTCTAAGCTTTAGATTCATAACAACTGCACTAGATACATAAAAGAACAATAAAATGAGTATTTTATTTTTTTCCCTCTGCTTTTCTCTGGCTGCTGTTGTGTGTCCTGGATGTTCATGTGATTATTGTCTTTTCAGCATCAATATGTAGTCTGTCTGTCAGAGGCTCCCTGACTGCGTTTCCTCCACTCTCCCATCTTTTGAAGTCCAAGGACTTCCAGAGCACCTGGCTACAGAGATCTGATTAGAGGGAAACATAGGTTCCTGTAGTCCTAAAATAACCCAGTGAAGAAAAAATGAAGCATGGCTGAAGGCCAGCAAGAACTAGGTAATGTATGATTAACTGTCAGGGAGTTTTATGTTGTGTGACTGCTCTATCTCAGCTTGGGGAGGTTGTCACATGCAGTCAGCACCAGCTGGTCTCCTGTTGGTGTTTCTGAGAGCAGCCTTTTGAAGATATTCCCTGTGAATGCTGAGGCAGAGACATTTTCCCTCACGTGGTTGTATTCTCCTTTGTCACATTTTAACTTCTGCAGAGGTAAAACAAGGAAAAATTGGTATTCCATGGTGCAGCCACACTGAACTGAAAATCTCTCTTGAAACACAAGGAGGTGTAACAATAAAGATTCTCCATTATTGCTGCCTGTAAGCTTATTGGCAAATAATTCTGACCCTCTCCTAAGACCAATTGTTTCTTAGGTCACTGATAGTCATTCCTGAGCTGCACTGACCTGTATGAGTCACATCTCTGTCAGCACAGCTACTCTCATCACTGGTAGTGGTGCCTGATCCTGGTGCTATGAAAAGACACACACCACAGCTGATTTTCTATCTCTGTAGAGATTCTTCTTGTTGGTTTCTCTATATCTCTAACCCACATACTTTGTTTTTCATGCAAAACAAGCCCATTTTTGTATTCCACAAGAATAGCTCCAAGCTAATGGGCATAGCAGGGCACCGTTGTGTACATATACATTTGTTTATAGCACATAAGTGCAGGCAACAGGCTCTGCAATCAGGTCTCCAGATCTTTTATCACATACTTGATTTCATCCAAATTTTCCATCTTCAAAAGCCTTGATCTTTCCCAATCAGTATCTTTGATTTTTAAGAGTACTGATCAGATCAGATTAATTCATCCCATTAATCACCCCAGAGAATGAGTGTGCACAGACCAAAAGTTCAGTGCAAGTTGTATTTTCCATGTGATTTATGATGATTGGAGATTATTGAGAGACAACTAATTATTTGCACTCTTTGCCCTACAGCACTGTTGTTTGCTATACACTAAATTTATTCCAGGTCCTGGAGTGGACTGCATTGTGCCTCTCTAACCTCTGTGTCTTCATACGTTGAGGAGGAGTCTCTCTGGAGCTCTTCATATCACTTCAATTGATGTGAAAGGTGTCTTCATCACATCTAAAACATCTCATTTCCTTGCCAATGGAAGGGTCTACAAATGGTCTGAAGTTGTAAGGGCCATTTTGTCATGCTTTGTCATGAACTGTGTAATAGTGCATGAAGCTGTCAGTCACTTCACTAATAAATCTTTCTTGGTATGTTCCATGTCATGCGTACTGTACAATAATACCTGATATCTTTGAAAGGACACCAAATTTCTATTTATCTCTCCTTTTAAATATACATAAAAGAGAATTTTACCTAGTCTGATTTTTGCAGGTTTTGACTCTCATATATTAAACTACTTACAAAATCATTCTTGTTTTCATGAGGAAGTTAACTCTCCCAAACTTGTTTCTAGATTAAGCACAGCAGGGTTTGAGCCATATTTTGGCCCTATCAATACAGTCTTATTGAATGTCATCATGATGCATATACAATGAGACCTATACATAGAAAATATTCACCGTTCACAGCAATTCTGCTTCTTACTAATGTTTTGCAAAAAAATGTACGGGTCTGTTATGATCCTAATATTAAAAGCATTCAGACTCTGGAAGTATTATTTAAAATGTTACTTATTAGAGCTAACATTTTGAGGAGAGAATAGCATAGACAATCACAGAATAATTTAGGTTTGAAAAACAAAATCATCAAGTCTAAATATTACCCAAGCACTGCCAAGTCCATCCCTAAACCATAACCCTTAGCATCATATCTACATGTCTTTCAAATGCCTCCAGGGATAGTGACTCAATCACTTCCCCGGACAGCCTGTTCTGGTGCTTTACAACCCTTTTTGTGAAGAAATGTTCCCTACTACCCAATCTAAACTTCCTCTGCACAATTTGAAGCTATTTCCTTTCATCTTGTCACTTGTTACATGGCAGAAGAGACCAACCCCACCTGGCTGCAGCCTCCTATTAGGTCACTGTAGAGAGTGGTAAGGTCTCCCCTGAGCCTCCTTTTCCCCAGGCTAAACCCCAGCTCCCTCAGCCACTCCACATCAGACTTGTGTTCCAGACCCTTTAGAAGTCCTGTTGCCCTTCTCTGGACACATTTCAGCATGTCAGTGTTCTTCTTTAGTGAGGGGTCCAGAACTAGACACAGCACTCAAAGTGCGGCCTCACCAGTGCCAAGTAGGTTGCAGCCCCTCCCCTAATCCTGCTTGCAGCACTGTTCTTCATACAAGCCAGGATGCCATGGGTATCCTTGGCCACCTGGGCACACTGCTAGCTCACATTCAGCTGACTGTCAACCAGCATACTCAGCCTCTTTTTCCTCTGGGCAGCTTCCCAGCCACTCTGTCCCCAGCCTGTAGTGCTGCATGGAGTTGTTGTGACCCAAGTGCAGGACTCAGCACTTTGCCTTCTTGGACCTCACACAGCTGTCCTTGGCCTGTTGATCCAGCCTGTCCAGATCCCTGTGCAGAGCCTTTCTGCCTTCCATGTCCTTCCATTCTGCCAGCTTGGTGTCATCTGCAAATTTACTGAGCGTGCCCTTGATCCCTGCATCAATATTGCCAATAAAAGATATTATAGAGGACTAGCTCCAATACTTTGGGAGCCTTTGGGAACACCCTTAGTGACTGGTCACCAGCTCTATTTAACTCCATTTACCACCACTCTCAGGGCTGATACACTCAGCCACCTTTTCACCCAGGGAAGACCATACCTATCCATGTCATGAGCATCTAATTTCTGCTTGAGAATTATGTGGGAGACAGTGTCAAAGACTACTAAAATCTAGGTAGACAACATCCACAGTTTCCCCCTCATCCACTAAACATGTCACCTTGTGTAGAAGGAGGTCAGATAGGTCAAGAGGCACCTGCTTTCACATATCTGCACTGCTAGGATGGTTCAGAGTCTTACATCCCTTTAGATAGGATCACCCTGATAAAGAGCAGTCTAAAAAGACTGTTAGGTGGTGCTCCTTCTTTCTTCTCATGTGTTCATTTGCAAATGTTTGGAGTATCAGTAAGTCCCAGCTTTTACTGCTTGATCTCTTTTTGGGGGTGAGGATGGGAAGGAAGGGGGAAAGTAATTTCATATCCTCAGATTCTGCAGTATTGGCTAACCAAAAAAAAAAAAGAAATCAAAGAACTTATTAAGACTTTGAGAATAACTTGCTAAGTTAAAAAGAACTTTCTTTTTCCTTTATTAAGGTTATTACAATAATGTAGGACTTAAAAATTAGACAAATATATAATCTGTAATATCACATTTCACAATGATGTCTCTTTTTCATAGGCTCCAAATCAATTACAATGCATAATTAAGTTGCCAGAGAAATGGAAAAATTATCTGCAGGTGGTGGTTAGAAGCTCAAGCAAAGATGTTCTTATGGTCCTGAGTCCAAATATGAGGCTGCAAATGTCAGCTCTAGGGTTTGTATAATCCCTGGACAAGAGTGAATTGGTAGAGGTGTTGAGATTACTCAGATAATAAGGACAGAATGTACATGGTTTGTGTGGCCACAACAAGTTGATGACAGGGAATAAAAACACATTTTAGGAAAAGATTGTGTCATTTCAGCAATGACGCAATACTCATAAACAGTGAAAAACCCATTCATACAAGTGAGAAAATATTCAGAAAGAGTTTCATCTGAGCCATTAAAACCATAAGCAAAGTTGAGCCAGCAGCAGAAGGGATGCCCTGGGCAGTGCGGGAGTTAAAACATTCACATTGCGAAACAGTGAGTGCAACATTTGGTTAGGAGCAAGGACACTAACAGGAAATGGCAGACAAGGAGTACTTGCAAAAAAGTACTGAAATGTCTCTGTTCTTACTGAAGGTTGTGTAGCATCATGGATCGTTATCTGTCCACTTTTCAGTCAGAAAACCAAAAAAAAAGAGTAAATACAAATTTGCAATTACATTCCCAGCAGCACTGCACAAGAGAGACAACAGTTAAACAAAAGCCCTGTTCCCTGAATCAGTGAGGGTGATGCTGGCAGCCTAGAGAAAATACACGACTACGTGACACTATGCAGCCCTTGGAGATACACTGCAAGGAACTCAGTCAATGAGTGCAAGAAACATTCACCATAAGCTGACAGAAAACATTCACGGAAAAAAATACAGCCATGGGCCTTCCCAGAAGGCAGAGCAACTGTCAAAGGATGGCGAGAAGAATGAGAAACAACTAAAACATAGTAATGCCTTTTTGATCACAGATATGCATAACTCACCCTTTTGTCCTCCCTCACTATCTTTCTCAGAATTCCCAGGTACAGCACACCACACTTTCCTTCTTCACCCACATTCCTTGGTTTTTCTCACACTGACCTCACTTCTTTTACTTTCTCTGCCAGGGATATTTTTTGTCCTACATTCTGTCACTGTACAGAAATGATGTCCTGATATATGTAGGTTGGATCCTGTTTTAACAGAAGAGTTGCTGATGCCTCTCCTTGGGCATCCTCTGACAGAAAACAGGTGGATTTAGTCTGAGTCAAATCCTCTTTTCAGCAGCCGATGATCAAAGTACAGACCTGAATAATTTTTGGACATGGGAAAAAAACCCCCAAGAACCATTCTTTTTCAAAGTTTACAAATAAAGTTATGTTTGGACAGAAACCCCTTCTGGATCAGAGAAAAGTGTCTGAATGTTATTAGACCTTAAAACTGGGATATTAGAATGCAAACATGATATAAAACCTCAGCCCTGTGACCATAATAAGCTATTCTGGCACCCAGAACAACAAGGCATCAGCCTTTTACATCTACAACTGTATGTACAAATACATATGAATTTTTATCTCTAATCCTTCTCTGTCCACAGTCTGGATTGCTCATGAGAAATCTATCAGTCACTGTGTATACAATATATGGATAAGCAATTACCATGGCAGTTTGTCCATCAGACACACAAAGTGATGCATCCTGTGCAATTACCAATATTAGTCTGTGACCAACAGTCTCCACTGACCTGGCGTGGGCACAGTGAGACAGTCATTGTGGGGAAGTTGCCTGACAGAACCCCTCTGCCCCTGCATCCAGACAGCAACCTACTTTTCCATTCCTCATTCCCCTCCTTCCAGCAAGCCTAGCAATAAGGAATGTCTTCCTGTGGTATGAGCACAGGTGGCATGGCAGAGCCAACTGCAGGGAAGAGGGAGACTGACAGTGTGTATTCGTGTGTGTGCATCTGCACTCGGCATGGGGTTACTGCTGGCAGACAGCAGACCGTGGAGATCAGAGGGTACCACAAGATTTATCTTGCCTTTTTGCCATTTTCTGCTGTCCTTTTGTCTCTTATCCCTGCAACCCATGAATTCCTCAGCCAAAACGGAACTGCGGACACCCCTGTGGTGAAGCATGGATGCTGGATAACAGAGTACAGCAGCGATTGAAATATATTGGAAAGGGACGTGGAGAAGGACACAATGATGGTCTCTGCGGCAGGCCTGGTTCTGGTAAGCTGAGAGTACTTTCTTGTGCCTGTATTTTTTCATTTTTCAAACAATACCATTAGATTTGTACTAATTTTTTTGATTGGGGAGGGGAGAAGTCTTGAAAGAATTTTTCAAATTCATTTTCTGTCTTCTGTCTTGTGTGATAAAAGGATACTTTCACAAGGTTGCCACCTTCTTTTTCTTCCATTACAGAATGAAGTGGCAGTAACATTCAATTCAGTAAAAATACATTTAAGAGGCCTGCTGAAGAGCATGATCAGCATTTGTGTGCTTTGTCTCACAGGAAAGTTTTGCCCCAAATCACTCATGTTCTGAGAACAAACCAGGGAGTTAAATTTATTATTCCTTTCTTCTCCTACAAGTAATACTTAAAGACTTCAATCACAAGCAATTATGGATCATTTCCCTGTGAATACCTTGTTTTATTTATCTCTGATAAACCTATTTTTTTTCACTGCACCAACTGATTGTGCATTTTATTATAATGAGGCACAGCAAAGCCTTGTCAGCCCAGCCACACCTGTCACACTGTGTGGCATCAGGCAGGAGAGTTGAAGAAGCCCAGTTAATGGGCAGAAGTTCAATACTTTTTCAAGAAAATGTGCTAACCTGTTGTTTCCAGTGCCTTGAGAGACATGGCTTGTATAGAATTAGGAGGGGAGAGTAGACAGGAGAAGCCAAAAAATCCTTCTGGAAAATAAGAGCTAGACTTATTTCCAATATACGTAAATTTCTAATATACATAAAGGTAATTTCAAATGTCCCTGTCACCAAAATGTAACTGAAATACAACAGAAATTTTGGACTTTCACTGTCAGTGATAGGCATAACAACCAGTCTTTTAAGCAGGCCTTGCCATTCAGTTTTCTCAATATGCAGCTTCCTTTCATATAACATGTGAACCAGAAATTTAAATCAAGGAAATTCTATTAAAGAAAGATCCCATTTGTTCAAATGATCTAGTTATCCTAACATATATTCAGTACATGTCTTGTAGAAATTATAAGGTGCTGTCCAAAGATTGTCTTCTGAAAATCACAAGATAGTGGTCTATTTGCAAAATAATTACAGTTTTATAGAGAGAAGACATAAGAGAGATGTATCTCTCCCACATCATCACTGATCAGGTTTAGGATGCCCATCCTCATATATTTTTTTCAGTGATTTTTTTTTCCATTTTGCTTCTGACGTGAGTGATGTATTATAAGAGGTAATGTTGTTACAAATCATATTGAAAAGTATTTTCTGCTACTTTTGTGAAGAAGGTGGCTGATATTTCACATGCAGTTCTAAGTATAGGATAAAACAGTGTAAAGAATTCCTAGCTTCCCATTATTTCACTGTTCTCCACATACAAAGAGACTTAATTCTTAGTAGGCCTGGATGAAGCAGCTGATGGAACTTACAGTGCTGCTGATAAAGGGGAGGTTGTTAGTGGAAATAAGGAGTCAAGGTGAAACTGAACCCCTTTCTCTTTGCCATCGAGGCATTTGTGATCTTGTTGGCTGCAGCTCTTGATATGAAATGCTAGAAAGCACCTTGTCTGCATTTTTTCCTTTCCTCTCTATCTCTTTAATAAAAGCCTTGCTGAAAGCCGTAAGAGACAAAGAGACGTTCCATTTCAGTGATGGAGGTGGAATCTCCAGGGTTTTTTTTGCGTGTGAGCATGACAGATGGAAAATGCTTCCAAGGGAAGTCTGCACAAGTGGCAGCCAAGCACTCCATATGTAAATGCACTTGGTAAACACAGGACAAAAAAATACCTCGGCCTCCTGCTTGAGAACTGCCTTATTTTGTACCTCTCCAAGCACATGGCATATCTCTTTATGTTGATAATGTCTCATGGCAAGCCCAGGTTTCACAATCTGAGCAGCACAGGGTGCACCTGAGTCCCACAAGTAGCTGACTGCAGACCATCACTGACTGCCAGAGTTGATTCCCTCATTCCTCATCCAGCCCAGGAGACACATGGAAATATATTGAAGTTTATATTATATATAATAGATTTGGTTTTTTATTATTCATTTCCTGAAACATGGTTTAAATGGGTTAAAGACATGGGTATACATACTCTGTTATTTTCCACTAAGTCTGAAACATTAGTTCCAGTGCCTCTGGTTTCCTTCTTAGTTATAACGTAACCAGACACAATGGTCTTGATGACTCCTTGATAAGTTCAAAATTGTATTCACCACTGATCAGTCAAATTTCAACCAGAATAAAAATTTGTTGTTTTGTTTAAAGCCACCTCACCATGTATTGCCACAAAGAAAATGCAGTACCATAGTTTCACCAGAGATTCTGATGTTTGCATTACTCAAGAATGAGGATTTTCTTTCTCCAAATACCAGTCATGGAGTAATTAGTGGTTTTCTTCTCATCTCCTAGTGGCCATTACAATGGCCAAGTCATCTTCACAGTTTATTTGATTTCTACCTCCTACTGTTTGTTTGTTTGGGTTTTTTTTTTGTGAAAGGGATCATCTCTTCTTCTATCACATCCAAGCTACAAAGATAGAAAGACACCAGATAGATTTCATCTCCGGTTTCTTAGTGTTCAGTCTGATTTCAGAGTTTTATGCTTCATGTTTTCTATCTGTTTTTCCTCCACTTTTGCCAGAGAAAAAGAAATATTCATCTCAAAGTCACACTTTGACAGGCAGCACAGCCATAATCTGTGGGCAGTCAAAGGTAAAGCCAAAAGTAGCCCTTACTGGTTACAATCACTAAATAATGATAGGAAAAGTTTTAGAAAAATCTGAATTTGTCACTGTGCCCTAAGGTAATTCTTTAATCTGATTCTGAGCAGGAGGTCAGTAATCCAGTTTTAATTAGACACTTACTGCTCTTCACAGAAGTATCCTTTAACTATTATTTCTGGGATAGATGCATGAAAATTTTTTAGCTATGTCTCATCTAAATTTTTTTGTGATTCTTCCACTCAAAATAATTGCATTGGCACCTAGCAAATGCAAAAAAGGATATGCTGAAGAACTTGGATAGATCATGAGAAACCATTATTCTGCATCCAATTTCCCATAATAACTCCAAGAGCAGGCCAAGGAATTATGTCCAAAAAACCACCATAACTTACAGAAAGTGCAAAACATTTTTATAAGATGCCTATTTTGGTAATAAAATAGAACAGGAACATTTCTATAAAAATATATCCCATGTAACATTGCTTCAAGAGAAAAAAAAAATCTACTTAAATGTTAAATGTTCTTTTGAAAACGGGTTTGCATCCTTGCCTTGGTGAGAAATCCTAATGGTGGGAAATTTCAGTGGTTACAATATATTACACAGAAAACTGAGCATGGCTATTCTGGACAAAATAAAAAAGATATAAGCCCCAGGTATTGTTCTGACAGTGGTCAAGAGCAGATACTGAGGAAAAAAATTAAGAATAGAGGGAACATTCAGGACTTTTTCTCAAGAATATTCTCTCATTTTTTACCAGTTTACTACTCAAGGATTTCCTGAAAGAGAAGCTGTGTCTTTACATTAAACACTTTTCAGGTATTTTTATCCCATGAATGCATCCAGCTGCTTTTGAAATCCAGCAGCTGATTTTTGAACTCAAAATTATATCAAAGCTGATCCAGGAGCAATATCAAAACTCTGTTCATTTACACAAAACTAAAAAAATGTATCAAAGAAAGTACAACACATGGGCTTCTTCTACAAAATACATATATAAACTGAAATGAAAATTCAAAAATTAGTATCAGAGATGCTGGAAGAGAAAATTATATAGGACAGACAGTTCTAATGATCAGTATAATAGTTCCTCATCCAGCCTCAGGTACTATTAGCAGACCATATTCTCCAAAAGAGAGACTCTTTTGTAAGGTGCAATCACATAAGAGATGTGGTTTTAATTACCAAGAAACAAAAGGACTTCGATTTTACATCTTGCCTGAAAAACAGCACATAGAATAATTATGCTGAGATAATTATTCATTATGGACTCAGCAATCTGACACCTACTGATTCACCCACATCATTTTTATTGTAGTGCCCACATTTTCCTTTGAGATGCCAATCTACAGGCTTGATTTCAACTTCATTAAGGCAATGGAAATGTTTAAGATAACTTTGAAGTAGTATACAGCAGAATTTGCACTTCAATCAAGCTTGGGGCTTAGTCAGAGAGTTCCCAAAATAAGTAAGGGTGGGAATTAAGCTCTACCTCACCATGTCCTTATTCCCTGGTACATAGCAATAGCAAGGTTCCAAGAAGCAAGACCCATGGGGGCGTGGTGATGCTTCCAAAACTTTACTTGGTTCTGTGTAACTGATTTGCTTGTCCACATCCTCTGTCTTGTTTCTTTTGAAAGATGTGTCAAGACCAAAGCCCTGGGGGACATGGCTGCAGATATGGCAATGATCCCTGGAATAGCCACTGGTGCACAAAGGAAGGAAAACAGGGACTGGCCAGGAACTTGGAGCTGTTTTTATTAGCACTTTACTCACCCCAATCCACCAAGCAGTGCTTCTCATATGGACTTAATTACAAACTCAGAAGGAATTGATGAAACGTGTTAGACTTTGTTTCTTTAACACATGTATGGGAAACAACCAGATACCTCAGGAAAGTTATTTATTATTAGTGCATAGAGTTAGCAGAGTTTTGCTCATGTTCCAAAACACCAGATGCATGCAATTTTTAAGTGAATGTCTACAAGCATATTTACTATGAAGGATTACAATAGCCCTCCTGCAAGCAGATTTGAAATTTACATTCAGCAAATGAAAAGTCTATGGAGAACTTATCCTTAAATTTAGTAAGCAGACTGCCACTCCCATTGTAAATTGGAATTAGTATTACCAAGTTTTATATATTTGTACAATTCAGTCAGAAATTCCCCTGGCTCCCTCTCAGCAGAATGAACAGGGAACAGCAAAACATGGTGTGGTGTAATTCATGACAGGATGGAGACCTACACAAAAGACATTAGGCTTGGACAGCTACACATGTGTTATCTCCATCAGTGATCAATGTGTAAATTGAAGTAATCTTCCTGTAAGTGCCTGTATTGAATAGCTCTTTCTATTCACATGCACTTCTGTGTATCTAAAAAAAATGTTGTTATTATTAACTTGGATTGTGTTCTAAATAGCTTTGATCCAAAACAACTCTTCTAGTCCACACAGATTTCACTAGGCTTCTTTTGCAAATCCATTAAGTAGACAATACATATTTTTAAGGGCCAGGAATGTTTTCCTTCCAAGATCATGGAAAGAAAACAATGTTTTGCTGACCTTGGAGAACATAACATTCAAGGAAATCTTCATGTCTATATTGAAGAGGAAGAAAAAAATAAGACAACCTTGGAATTTAACCATATTACTACACAATGGATGCAACAACTCTCAGACCAATACTTGGAAAGGACAAACATCCTTGTATAAATACATTTGAGGGTTAAACCTAACTCATTGTGTCTTGGCTACTTCATTCCCAAAATACATTTCCTTTTTTCTGAGATAAGAACAACTCCTCTTCCTTCTGTTATTCTCTAACGGTAATATTTGTCAATACTCGGTGGCCTTGTGATTATTCATTACAAGAAAAAAAAATTGATAGAACCAGAAAATATAGTGTAGAACAACATTTTGGAGATTAATTTATTAAGGAGTACAGACACCCTACAAAGCAAATTACCATTTGCTTCTGTCATTATTATTGCAAATTAATATTTAGTAGAACTTAACGAGAAATTATTTACACTCAGCATATTTGGGCCTAGGCCAAGGTCCAGGCTGCTCCCAAGTGTCATTCTCAGATTTGACAAGCAGGCCATCCCATGTACTGTAGAATGGCTGTGGTCATGCTGCTACTCAGCACTCTTCAAGATCAGGTTATCCACATGCTTTGAATTACACAAAAGTGAAAACGTGGCAGATAAAATAGATTTCATGTGCAGCAAATTAATTTTGATGATTGAAACTAGTAACTCTGGTAGATTGTTGGGAAAGCATGGAGCAGGAAATAAGGATTCCAAAGTTAAAGAAATGTTTCTAACTAGGTTCATTCTAGTTAGTCTGTGAGATGCTGAAAGGATATTGTATGCCTGCACAGAGCAAATTGAGAGATAAATTTAAACTCGTTAATACTAATCATCAAGTAAGATTCTTAACATCTAAAGTGCAAAGTCACATCTTAAGCAATTCTATACTTGAAAACAGTTGTTATCTCAATAGAAACATGAAAAGGACACTTAGAAGGGATTTCTGTTTTGCTTTGGTCTGTCTACATATTTTTTTCTATATTCCCAAGTCAGTTAATTTAAGAATGTTTATGAAGCCTATATCCATTGTTTTAAACATTAGGAACTTGTTCTGAGTCCAAACTGTTCTATCGGAACATTATGATCAGAATAATGATTTTATTAAATGTTAACTTTTCATTTAGCAATATCTTGTTAGAAAGTTTGTAACTAAAACTTCTCTATCCACTTGCAAAAAATATCTAGCTAAACAATTTAAGTAACAAATCAAGAATTTTTAAGGTAGTTGCCTTTTATAACAGGAAACAGACATAGGATTAATTTCATGGTCTTTACATGTCTATCATGTAGGTGTGTATGTATGAACAACTGTTCCTGGTCTCCCCTCAAGAGAAAAAGACAATTTAGGAGTGATTCAGGTCATAGTGTCTAAAATATATCTTAAGACAAACCATCTCACCCGCAGACATTGCACTGTAGACCTCTAACTGTAATGACTCCAACACAAATCCCTTCAGCCAGCCAGCACTGACACAGAGCAAGCTGTGCACTTGTGTTCCTTATTTTAATTGTGTCTCTGAGACAATGGTTCCACGTTTCCACTCTCTTATAAGGGGACTGCATCACTTAGGCTCCCACTCAGAAACTGAGTTAAAGGTCATGACAGACTCCTTTTTAATGTCCATTCATGACAAAGAAACTCAGGACAACAAATAATCCAGTCCATATATCATCCATACAGTCAAAGCGTATGTTTGTACTTAATGCTGGTGAAAACAGGAATGCGTTTTTACATTGTAATTACACAACAGGTACATTAGAAGGTTCTGAGTTTCTTCCAGTTTCTTCCAGAGATGTTTTTTGCCTACAGTATTAGTTAAATATTCATAATGATCTTTTACCAAGTATTTTGCTCTTTCAATGACTTGCTAATGTAAATGAAAAATCTGAGCTTCTTTCTTAACCTCATTCCATTTTTTAGGGCTTACTGCATTGCAGCCTTCCAGCTTTTATTCAGAGTTTGTTAAAGCTTATGTTTACCTAACATACCAGCAAGTGAAGCACCAAAAAAATTCAAACCACTTTGGAAACTATTTATCCTGACAGTAGATTCAGCCTTTGCAAAAGATTCAGTCCTCAAATAACTGGGGAGAAGGATATAAAAAATAATTACATGGAAAAGTCATCCAAAGCTATTAATTCATCCCTTTTCATGCACAAAGAAAACCACATCTCTTTAACAATTCAAGAAAAAAGACCAACAAGTCACCAAACCAACAAGCATAGAAGTCAATGCATACTGCCCATTTTCCTTGCACAGTGTGCTGCACTTTATAGCAACTGAGAGCTACATTTAGTACCCAGTAGAAATGTCAAATACTTATCATAACCAGTTCATAAGACCTTTGAGATTCACAGTAGCTGGCTGTGGCCAGCTTGTTTCAAATTAGATTAGTCCAACCTAATTTTCTCTTCATGTTCTGTACAGTTATTTGAGGTGGAAGGCTATCAGGGCAGGCAAACAAGATTCAGAGCTTCAGCCCTTGCTCTTCAAAAGAGCATGTGCAACTTCTGTCCTTCCCCCTTGTGTCATTGCTACACCCAGCTTCTAAATATCACACTAAGTGACGTTAGTGAATGTGTAAACATGCAGGAACTTTGGGAATATTAAAGCAGCCCTGGCCCACCATCCCAGGGAAATCTGTGCATCTGTGACTAAATGGGTATTTATCATTTCCTGAGCTCCATGCTGGCAGCCAGCCAGCAGAGTGTGTACATTGAAATTAGAATAGATTGGGAGACAGGACTTTGTTCCAAAATGATCTGGATGACGATAGCAATTTTGAAGGCAGCTCCACATTTTTAAAGGTTTGTTGTGTGTATCTATAAAGGAGGTACAGGAGAGGTTCTCCCCTCTCCTATAAAGGACATTTAGGAAAATAACAGGAAGGAAATCTAATGCCAGGATATATACCTTTATGTTATTTTTATTTTGTTCCTTTACAGCATTATTTTATTATCATCAACAGTGGAGCTAGAGTTTGTTAGCATCACATAGAGAAATGCATGGAGCAGGAATGGAGAAAATATTTCTATTCTAGTCTATTTCTAGGCTATTTCTAGTCATCTGTCTATTATTTAGTACTTTTTTCCCTACTGCAAGTGTTCTCACTGCAAAGACCAAAAGGTTTTATCTTATTGTGTCAATTCTGGCATGGAAAAAAAAAATCATTACCATTAATAGGAGTAATCCAGTTTTGCCATGAGGGTGAGAGGTTTTCACTATCAGTTTACTCTTGAGTTTTACTCTTTTCCTTGAAAATAGTAGGTGGACTTACAACCCCAGCTTAGCTTTTTTTTTCCTGCAACATTCCATATGTACGGTATAAAGCAGGGTATTTTAACAAATGTATGTGCTATTTTTTGTTGCTCACACTCTTCTGTAAAATGATTTGTGAAGTGGTAAATCAAAATCAATAAAGATGTCAAGGATCAGCATTAATTTCATTAGTCTACCAGAAGCACTGATAATCTTTTTATGCTTTGAATATTTGCCAGAAATATTCAAAGAAAGAAAGAAGAAGGCCAGGCACACAGTTCATCAGGCATAAGAGCATTCAGTGTGTAACTGTTTAAAAACAAGATCTGATACAATGGAAAGAACATAACTCATGAGATATATATTATTTTAAATAATTATATCAGGAACTGACTTTGTGGCACTATTTTTTCATTCCTTATGCTTCAGTATGGAAGATGAGATAAAACTAAAGGGGGTAATTTTCTGTTCATCAAGCACCAGAGTTCTGTGCATAGAGTCCTCAATATTGTTCCCAAATTGCTGTCTTTACATCATCTGAAGAGCCATCTGACCCAGCTCCATGTTGTTAGAGTTATGATGGTTGGAGAGCAACTGCTATTCTGAATGTTGAATATACAGATTTTCATCTCAGGTTGAACCACCAATAAGAATACAGTACATGGTATATCTCAACCATACCCTAAGGACATCTTGAAAACTAGATTGCCACCTATGACTAGCTGACTTGAACATAAGTCTAGCCAAAAGTAACATACTCAGTTCACCTAGTGATATCTTTGGCCATCCTTTGATAGGACTCATGGTGAGTTATAGCTTGCTTTAAATGTAAGTAAATTCTGGGTAGGCCTGGGTGTGTTTTAAAATACATTACGTGTTTTTAGCATATAGCCTCTGGCCATATAATTTTTATGCAATCAGGGAAAAAGAAAATTTGGAGAAAGCTCTGTTCTCTTTACATCAATAACATTTCTGTTTGGTGCCAAAGCAAACAGCCATTTCCATGGCCCTTTGCTATTATCAGCGAGGACTTTAAACTTTTTCAGTCAAAAGGATTGAGAGCTTCACCTCCTTCTCCTTCAGAGTACGACAGAGCTGGCCTCTCATTTTTAAAGTCATCCAAGGCATCCTCTAAACATTTGGAACAATAATGTCAGTATTCAAAGGAAATAGCTTCCTCAAAACTAGAATCCTCTTTAGCACGGACAGCTGTGTCTCAGTGGAGCTCAGCTTGCCTTCCTCCTTGTAGCACACAAATGTTCATTGCCTTTGATCTGGCTCCCCTTGCAGCTGCTCAGCAGAAGAACTAGGGGCTCCAAAAGGATGTGATACAGCTCTGAGCTTTATTAATGCCTGGTCTGACTTGTCCCAGTTTCCAGAAATTATCTGGCTAGTCTGAAAGCAGCAGTACAGCAGGACACAATATCCCCTTTCTCTGTCTTTCCTGTGTCCATGCTAAGCCATAAATCTCAGTGGACCTCTGACTCAGCTGAGATCCTCAGAAGAGGAATTTCTTACAGACTAGGCAGAAGCATAAAATCCTGTTGAGGGGACATCACAGATTCTTCCATGAGCAGATGGGGTTTGTGCACATAAAAAAAGCCCTTAAGACAACAGTGTTTTAAATAGATTATTTCCACAGATTCCTATGGAATCAAGGAAAGCAGAATCAAACTTACTTGCTCTATGTATTGTTACAGTTAGGATATTTTAAAACAGAGATTTGCAGGTAGGGACCTAACTACACATGACTGAGTGCCTGTTAGGCTGTACAACACTCACTTCTCACAGAGACAGAGTTTGCTGCCTTCTGCAGATGGAGTCCCTTTTCTTCTGTTCTGTGACTTTGGACCATATTGGCTTACTGTGTAACACCACAGATAAGAGAAGGGAGAAGAAAAAAGGCTTTAAATAGCAAATCTTCCCTCGTGAGCCACTGAGCTCTCTTTACAGCAAAATAGCTGAATGGCATATACACATTTTCAGGAATCCATCCCATCTGTTTTCTTAAGTCCTTTGTAGGAACCTGAACACGTATGGTGCCAAAATATTCACTCATTCCACAAGGACTTGGTGGATGCCACACCACATTCACAGTGGTGAATGATAAGGTACTGATAATGACAAGTGTGTACCTCTCTTCCTTGCCTGGTAACAAGAAAACTGTGTTAACTTAAATCTCTGTAAGTTAAATACGTCCCATTTACTTCTGCTAGAGAGAATATGCTGAAGACATACTGCAGCACCATGGACAAGAATAAAATTCTTATTTATAGTACAACTTACTACTGACAAGTTTAACAACCATACTGTCAGTACCTTCGACATAGCAGTCTTCTTTGGTGGGTCAGCCTGGGTCAGCCTGGCTTTCTTCTGTTCCGTCTGATAAAGACCATCAAACATATTTTTATCTTTCTTTAAAGCAACATTTGCATTCCAGTGTATGTAGCACTTTCACTAAGCATGCTTAACTACTCAGTCAATTTTTACAAGTGTTCTCTGAAGTTTGGAGGGCACCAAGAAGAAACGTAGGAGGAGAATATTCCAAAGTATATTTTGTTTGTTTTCTGTTGCTGTCTGGTTCCTGAAATAAATAAGGATTATATGATGCTAATGTCTGCTAATGTCTAATCTGTTACTTCCTTTAATAATTTCTGAATTCACTGCTGATTTTCTACCAACTTTGGTGTATAGAAAAATATCCCAAATGTATTAAATTCTCAGAAAGAAATTGAAGGTTGAGAAACTCAAAGACAGCCTCACTGAGGAAAAGGTCAAAATTAGATTTCATACTTCATTTGTCATAACAGATGCTTATTATGACCTCAACTTTAACACAAAAATCCATAGGAACCCAAGTTTGAGTACTACTGTTGCTTACCAACTTGGCCTCAATGGTACAAGAGAAATCTGTGGTTTTATGTACAAAATAGCTTCTGTAGGAAGAGGAGCATTGTCTCACATATCTCTGCATAAGCTTTTTGTTTTGTTTGTTTGAATTAAGTGAACAGCAGAATAAAAACTCCGCTGTGTTATGTAGCTTCTACTTGACTTTGGCTTTCATGAACAAAACTTCAAGCAGTTCTAAAATCACTTTAGTAACTTACCAGCTAAGTGATTTCTGAGTACTTATATACATCTTAAGTTGCTTTTACAGACTTTGAACAACAAAATAAATACCCACTGGAAGAGCTGGAGTAAAATGCAAATTAAAGATGGCAGCCAATTAAACTTTGCAAACAATCCCTAGCAAATGATCCCTTAAATAAATATTACCTCTTTTTTCTGTACTCAAACTGCCCATTAGCTCACTGAGGTTTTCATTCAGAATTCAAAACTATTTTATTTTTTTTTAATAATCTGTGGCATAAAGTGGTTTACTGTGGACATCAGATATTCCAAACTTAAACTGTATTATAGTTTTATTTTGCGGATGATGCACATCCTTGGCTACTTCATTCTTCTCCCTTGAGAATGATCATGAGACCACCTCCATGGTACCTGCTGAGTGCATATATGTATTTCTTAGGATGTTTTCAGATTTTTAGGGATTTTACTAGATCAAAAATCTTTTTAATTAAAATTTTGATGATCGAAAGTATCTCTCGACATTTGCTTGAAACTGACCGAGTCTAAGAAGTTTCGTGAATATTGGTGGGAAAGAAATCCCACATGGTGTGCAAGGACAATAAAACAGTAGAAACTTTCACTTTGACAATATGTGAATATTCATGGACTCTTTTACAGTAACCAGGTCACACGACATGTCTAAACAACTTCTTAAAACTGTTGTTCAAATATAAAAGTTTAATATGGGAAAACATAATTTATTCAATCCCTTGTTCATCAATCTCAAATACTTTTGATAGTTCTCTCTTTCTCCCTCCCTCCTTCCATAGCTTATGCTCTTCCTCTTGCTGATGGCTTCCCTCAAGTATTAACCTAGGTATCCTTTGATGCAAGATCACACAATGGCAGGAGACACAAAACCTGAAGTGTTACATGAAGATACATATTAGTTTTTCATTATAAAGTTTCCTCCCTTTGAAGTTCTAAGGAAACTACAATTTCCTTTCTCCTGCTCTAAGATATATATATTCACACACAGTTAAATACATCTCCCATAACAATTCATTTCCCAGGCCTAACCAATACTTAGGTGCAGTTCAAAGAGTGCCTTTGATCTGCACACAATTCCTCAAAAAAAATCTTTATCTTTCCATTGAGGTGATGAGGAATCCTACCAAGAAATGGCTTCCTGCATCTAATTAACTGAGACCATGTAACACTTTCAAGCAACACCTTATTAATATTTGCTTTTGAAAAGTTCACATCAGTAATTATTTGCATAAAGTAGAATACTGTGCTTGGTTAGACCGATAGAGTCTAACACCGATAGAGTGTTAAAATCATAAATTCACTGATGAATATCATGTGTGAATATCATGTGATATTCACACATGAATACTGTACATCAAATTAAACCCTGTTTACCATTCTGTATCAGATTACACTCCACAACAGTAGTGACTATGCTTGGGAGCCAGCCATTTATCATGTTAAATACCAGGACTTTTGAGGCCAATGATCTACAGTAGCTCTGTATAAAAAGCGGTTGTATTTTTATGCCTTTGCTAAGTTTTGTGGTTAAGTGGCTCACCTCGTAAGCACTATCCAATGTAAGCCATACAAAGTGAGTATTTATGCAAAGCATCCCACTGAATTTAGTGAGGCTATTCATGTATGCTCTCAAAAATGAAAGTGTGGTTCATACAGCATAGCCCTCAGCATGTGTCTGAGACTGCACAGAGCTCAGAATGCAGTGGCCCTGCAATCTGCTGGCTGAGGCTTGCGGGGGAGACAGCAGCGAGCAGTAAATTAGAACAGCAACTCAGAGCTGTGCCATCATCACTTACAAGTACTTATAAATTGTTTATCCTCCCCCTTCATGCTGTAGCTATAGGCTTTCTTGTTCCTACATCTGCTAAATATGACTGCTCCGCTTACTTACCAATCTCCTAGGAAGTCAGCAAGGCTCACTTACAGCTTACATCACATGCCAAGGGGTAAAGCACCAACTTTGTACTGAGCATTGTCATCTCTCTTAATTTTGGTTTCTTTCCTTTTACCTGAATTTAATCAGATTACAGGCAAACATGGGTTTAAGGGCTAACATGGGTTTAACAACTAACCTAACAAAGCTGAATTTTTCCTTCTCTGCGGATGTGAGTGTAACAAAACAAAAATGCAGGAGAGGCATAAGATGCTCTTAAATGGCTTGGGTTTCATTCGCATATCCCCTTTGGCTTCTCGTCACAGCACCCTCCTTTGGCTTGCCACAAAGGCACCTCTTTCCACAGGCAGCTACCCTGAACAATGGCAAATGAGAGTGGAGCATGATAATTCACCAATAAGCCTGTCACCTGAAATTATGTTTTTTGTTTTACATGTAAATAAAGTGCTGGTCTGGTTTCAGAACATGTCACTAAGTCACTAAGTCCCTGCAGTAACTGGCAGTAGCTGCTGGCCAGGGCCACTGCAGTGTCTTTATCTCCATGTGGATGTGGGAGCCCAGATCAGCTATGGATCAGAATAATCCTACCACCTGGCTAACAAGAATAAATGAACAAAAGAAAAGAGAAACTTGTTCTTATAGACTCCTTTTCATCTAATGAGCACACCATGCTTTTCAGTGCATGTTATTCATAGTGTCCCCATGGCAATTTGATCATCTAAGATGTAGAAAGGATTGGCTAAGTCAGTCCAGCTAAAAGGGCCTGTGGCAGAATTAGGATCTGTGTTACCTTTACTCACAGCCCTCTGCTTTGACCACTAGATGATGTCGATGACTGGATACTTTGAGGTTATATGAAAACTTGCTCAGACACATCTGTTTCCAGGCAATATCACAGAGATATCTCCTTTCTTTAAAATTGACTACAATTGAAATCCGACAATAAACTCCATTTAATATATTGCCAAACTGACATACAGCTTCAAATTCAGTCTTGAAGTCTCATCTTTTTAAGAGCAGAAACCCTTCTGTCACTGAGAAAGACCTGAAAAGCTCCTGCAGTCTCATAGGGAGTATTAACCACTGATGAGGATCTGTCTTAATACACGAGAGAACAAGGGTCAGAGTAGTTCGACAAGAAGCGTGAGGGCTTAGCAGCAGGAAAAATCCTTCTGAAAGCCCAGGGTATAAACATGATTAGAAGAGAAATGTATAATTTTGCCCAGCAAATTTCAAGCAAGACAGCCAAGCTGCATGAGGATTTTAATGACATTTTCTCTTGATACCAAGGATGCCTCACCAGAAGCCCTCAGACCTGCCTGCAGTCATGTACTTGCAAACCTTACTGCCCCAAAGATGGTGCAGTCTATTTCTGTCACAGATTAAGTGACCTCTGCACTTTTTGCATCTAGCTGTGGAGAAAGCTGCAGGTGGAGGAATGTTCATCCCTTGGTTAAGCTAAACCTTTGTTTGCTGTGTTCACATGAATAACTTATAGGGCCTTGGCATCATGAAAGCAGCACTGACACAGTTGACATGACAGCACTATAGACTGAATCCCGATCTGCCCTCGGAGGAGAAGATGGGATGTTTGCTCGTTTCACATTTCACCAAGTCGGGCTGTTCTACTATTTATGAGATGAATAGAAATTTCCACTACTTCAGCTGACACACCTATCTTTACCTAGCAACTGCTCAAAGGGAGCCAGCTGAGACAGAAGAGGCTTTGAGAGGCACAGCCCAAAGGGGAGCCTGCTGCTGCCACCCCTGTCAGCCCTCTCTGTGCCACCAGCTCTGGCCTCTTGGCAAGACAGCAGCCCTTTCCACTCACCTCAAAAGCTATTTATACCCAGCACAGCTCAGGAGAGGAAGTGTCTTCCTGTGCAGCCTTCCCTGGGCAGTGAGTGAGAGCAGCAGGGAGGTCTGCAGGAGCCTCAGGGCAGAGCACTGGGAGACTGCCCTGCCTAGCTTGGGGTCCCCACCATGGTGACATGAAGCAGCCTTCCCCATGGCATGGTGTAGCACCTGTCCTGCTGCAAGGAAGTCCTGGATACCCCTCCTATGCCATGTGGTCCCTTCAGGGTGCCTGGGGATCTCTGACAGTGAAGGGTGCCCACCTGGCACCAATCACTGTACATTTTCACCCAGCTTCAGGCCCCTGGGAATGCAATCACCACCTCCTAGTCTTCTGCTGGTTTTGACACAAATAAGTGAGGATGAGGAACACCACTCAATCCAAGGCATTTGTCCAGAACTTGTTTTGCTGATGAATTGTAACCTGGCCCACACATAGTGCCTGCAGTCACTAAGATTTCAATTTGACTCATGTATCTGTAGGGTCTCTCAAACAGCCTGTTTCCACCAGACTGCCAGTGGCAGAAAGGACAGAGCCCCCTTGCATTATCACATTTCTGTGCAGCCTGTCTGGGGGCTCCAGCCACCACAGGGTGATCTTCTGAAGAAGTCTCCTAGGGATAAAAAGCCATTTTACCACAGATTAAAATATAGATGAGCTAGTGCAGCCAGGGAATAATGCATGAAAAATGGCACTTTCCTACTTTAATGCTGTAACTTAATTCTGTGGTAACGGGCCCAGAGCCGGACTAGTCAGAAGACCATCTCTTACAGAAATACTGAATCTAGCCAGGAATAAAGTCCCATCATCCTGGTGACTTCAGACACACAATAACTGAGGAAGGAAGAGGCTATACATGGGATGCTGCAGCCCAATTTAAGACAGGAATAGACAAGGACATTGAACAGACAAAGAGGGGGTGGCAGCAAGAGGAAGATGTGCCAGCACAGATTCATCATGCGTGCTGTTGCCAGGCTAAGGAAAAAAAAATAATTAAAAGGTATCCCAAAACAAATTGCATTTACTGGGTGTTCCTTCCTCAGCCTATGATCAGCAGAAGGGATGGGGATGCATCCAACAGCAGTGCCCCAAGCCAGCCAGGAACACAGGCTGGGGTACCTGGGGAGTTGACTCCCTCTCAGCAGGGAGAGGGGCTCTTGAAAGGCAGTTTTCTTTACTCTGATACCTTAAATGTTTACCCACTAGCATTTGATGTTTTTGAAGAGGGAGGACTGTAACTAAATGTGACATACTCTTGCTGTTCACATCGTACCACGTGGCAGCTTTAAAAAAAGAATATTTGACGACATGGTTTTGATGCTGAGGATGAAAAGACCATAATTGTTACAGCAATGTGAATTGTGTTTGTGAAGGAAGGAGTTTACCAAGCAGCAGGAAAGAAGATAAAGTAGGGCAAGTTTTATGGTTAAAATTTGATTGACCTGAGTTGAGATTATAAACATTAGGAAACAAGTAAATGGGGTTTGGAAAGGGAAGGGGAAAGGTATTTCCAGGAGACATGCTTCAGTTTCAAAATATCTTCTACTTTTTGCAAAGAAACAGACTGTGACCAAAATATTCAACAGCTTTCCTCTCTTGTGCTTGACACATGCTCTCAAATGTAAAGCTGAGATCAGATGTGAGGGAGGGCAGGGGAAGAGGTTCCGAACACCAAGTGAAGCTGAATCAACCAACTCATCCTTTCGTATTTCAGTAATCTCAGACAAAGACTGATGGTAATCTTCAGGATATTTTTCCCTTCCCTTCCCTTCCCTTCCCTTCCCTTCCCTTCCCTTCCCTNNNNCCCTTCCCTTCCCTTCCCTTCTTCCTCCCCAGCCCTAGCACTGCTTTTCATCTTGGTAACAAGCTCTTTGAGCTGTTAAAACTGTTTGCTGGAGCTCTGGGTGCTCTCTTTAGAACTGAAAATCATCCTGTCATCATCCACCTTGCTTTAACACCCACCCACTTAGGAAATCTGAAAGCTGTGTATCTTGTCAGAGGCTGCTAATGCTATTAATTCTCTTACCTTAACAGGCTATCCAGAATAGGAAAGCAGATTTTCTGCAGATTCCTGGGCTATAGCACATTCTGCAGCATTTCCCATACACATTCCAGTGTCTGTTTGCCATGGTTAAAAATAAAAAAGTCTGATTCAACACTCTCTCATTTCATTTGTACATGACTGAGGTACCATTGGTTTTTACCTGCATAATATAAACTTTGCCCACTAAATCTTATTGTGAATCTTTCCCTGTTTCTTGGCTAAATTGCCCTTTCTAACCACAACCAGACCATTTCACAAACCCAGACTACAGAGCTTACAAATATCCTGGATCTCTGTAGCTTGCAATGGAGACATACCTGAGTGTGGAGCACAGCCACTGTTAGATATGCTATCCAGTGGCCATGGGTCTCACTTAGCTGCCTACCTAAGCACTTAGGTGCTTAGTGTTAATGTTTTACCTATCAAATTAAGGTAATTGCTGGATTATCAGATGCTTTAATTGCACATCAGATTTTAACTTGTTCCTACACTTGGAAAATAGTCATAAGGTGCTAAGTTTAGTACTGCCCCCTCCCCCCCTCCCCCATTATCAGCTGGAAGCAGAGAGACACACTGCTCTTAGAAAGTTTTCTCTCACAGATTGATAATTCCTTCCACAAGGCACTGTCATCCCAAGAGGACATAGAAATGTATGTGCTGAAGCTGATTTGCAGTTGCACAAGTGTCTTGCTGTTGAACCCTGGCTTCAAAAGGGGACTTTTAAAAAAGCAAAAAAAGGGAACATCTGATTTCTATGAAAGCAGTTTCAGCCAAGCTAGATTCAAACAGAATCTAGGATGGCTGAAACTGCTTTCATAGAAATGAGTCTTAGATAAATTTAGCCCACTGTGTAGAGGCTGGTGTGTCCAAGGGGAAAGAGGATGCAGGCAAGAAGCAAGAGTTCACTCTGCTGGTGACATGCGGATCCCCTGATGCAATAGAAGCATAGCATAACATATTGGAAGGGGACAGTGAAAGCAGACTGTGCTTCAGTACAGAAAAACTCAGAATGCTATAGGAATATATGAGGAAGGCAGGCACTGGCATGGCTTCAGAAAAGCCTCAAAATGGCCTTACAAAACCAGCTGAGCCTATATGGCTTCCCTGCCTGATCTTGATTCAAAGCAGTCAATCTTACCGAAGAACCAGAGCATGGGGCCAATAAAATATATTATGTAATCAAGGACTGCACTACATTTACTTTATAAAAAGAGATTAAAATATTTCAAGGATTTGATTGAGACATCTTTAGCTGCCATTACATTATAAATATCTTCAGAAAGGAAAACAGCACATTTGACTATAAGGCAGAAGACATCACATTGGGAGCCACACATGTGCTGCTCATGGCCAGTGATTGTACTAAGGCAATAAAGGGGAGAAGAAATTGTTGTGGTGAGCTGTCTTCATGATTGTTCTGATCCAGGGAAAATGTTGATCAAAGGTAGTAAAACATAAAATGCTAACTAAAACAATAAAATGACCAGATGAAACACAATAGCATAGGAATGATTTAATCTTTCCTAAAGGTTTAGTTAATTTAAAAGGTAACTAAGACTCAAGCGTCCCTTGGGAGCCAACACTGTAATACTCCATTCCATGCACTATGACTGAGACAAGATCTAAGGAGGTCATGAGCAGCATAATAGGAAAGATCTTACTTTAAACCTTAGTCACTAGTGGAAATAAAAGTCATTTTTCTTTGTGCAATGTTAAAAAGTAGGTTAGAGGCTTATTTGTAATAAAAGTTTTTTGTTTGTTTTGCCTAATTTCCAGTAATACTACCTCACTGCTGTAATAGCATGGACCATTCTTTCCTTCCCTGGTGACTTCATTTAAGCAGAATTATGCAGTTCAGAATAGCTTTATGAATAGGTTTGATGTGTTGAATCTTCTTCACTAAAAAGAGGAAATTACTGACTATACAGGCATGGGAAATGTATCAGGCTGGGGAGGAACAGCATTGCTCCATAAAAGTGCAGGTAACCAGAAGGAACATGGATGCCTGGCAGAGTAACAACTGTTACAGCTGTTAGCCCCCTTTCATTATTTCTATCATGTCTAATACACTGCAGCACAATACTAACCAAATTCACAGCAGTCCCGTCACTATAAGGAAGACTTAAGCGTGGAATAAATGGTCATATAAATAGTCCGTGGGTTCTGGCATTCAGATCAGTCTTTTTTACTTTTGCACAGATAGCTGTGGAGATTTTTTTAAAGTTAGTGATATAAATGAGGAAATTATTAGTCTCAGGTTTTCGTACCTACAGATTTTAAAACCATCCAGAAAATCACTGTGAAGCGAACTGCAGCATTTAGAATATCAGCTGAAGACACACAGGCTGAGGAAACCAGAACTGCATAGTCTATGTAACATAGGCATGAGTCTGAAAAGCTAATGGAGTTTCTACTCTAGTAGTAGTGTGCCAGCCAAGCTGGATCTGCGACAGCCACGGTGGTACCCTGCCCTGACCCCATGAGGACTCCACAGCCATCAAAAAATGGCAGCAACATGTCTTACAACTGAGCATGAAAGCGACATTACCTGAAGGGAGATACTCACTCCTCCTACTTCCCACCCTCACTCGCCATCTGTGCTTGAATTTGCTGGAAGTGAGATGATCTCAGGAGGCTATTATCTGCCTTCCACCTCAAGCTAGTTGCTGCTGACTGCACTGTACTAAGTGTGCACTACTCCCAGACTGTCCTAGCCCATGGAGCTCCTCGCTCTATTCCAAGGTGTACATACACCCTAATTGTCCCTAAATTTGCACCATCCCTTTGATGCCAGTGGAGCTACACTCACAGACTCATGAAGTATTGAACATTGAGTCCATGAAAGGATAAATAATTCCAAACCTGCAGTTAGGTCTAAAACTGCATGAGTAATTTTCCTGTCCAAGATGAATTCTCATAGGACTGCATGCTCACTGCAAAGTCCTGAAGAACAATGCCAGGGCTGAGAGGAGATACCTGTCAAATGTCATTACATGTGCTCTGAAATGCTGACAAATCAGAAATATTTGGGCACTGACAGAAGAAAACATGTATCCTGGCAAATATCACTCTGTTGTGAAAACAATCCTTACCACTAAGTCTCCTTCATGCCCAAAATCCCTATTTTTTTTAATTGAGTGTTTTGGAGTGCCACGGTTCTCCCTGCACCTAGCTGGAGCCAGGCTGTTGAGTCACAATGTATCCATTTTTCTAAATTAAAAGGCCTCTGGTCATCATCATTGTACTCAGTCACTGTCTATTCCAGATCACATCTCTCTCCCTCTGAGATAGACATTGGAGGTTTTTTCAATTGGGATTCTTTTCTCCAGTGATTGAACAAACAAACCCACTCAAATGGTAAGCACTATTATTTCCCCAGAGAAATCCTATCACAACATTATTTTTTTCTTTTCTGGAGAGTCTACTGGTCCTCCAGGTTACTCTCTCCTCAGCCTACCTACTTTTACAAGTATTTTATGTTTGGCTCCAAGTATTTACCTCTAAAGTTCTCCAAGGACAAAAGATTGGCAGCTGCTTGAGCATAAAGGTAGTTTAACTTTACACACGAGGGCAAAAATGGAGATGGAAATAAGATCAGCAAAAGCACTGCAGCTCTATTTTCCTAATGAGGCAGAACTCTCACACCGAGCTGGGCTTACACACTGTAATCAAGCACACTTCTCACAACACTGGGGTTATGGAGAGCCCTGTGCAGAGCAAGGTAATTATCAGCTGCCACGGCTCAGAAGAGCTCTTCCTCTTCATTTTGCTCAGTTGTCAGCTTATATTAAGGAAGAAAATGAAGGAAAACCCTCATTTTCAGAAGCATCTGTAGCACAAAAAAGACATGCAGTACATATGTATCCACTTCCCTCCAATCCTCACCTCCCCCAAAGAAGAGAGTGGAGGAGAGAGGGGGATCAGATGATGAAATATTATGCTGGTCATCTATGTGAAACAGGTTTTTGCAAGGATGAGCCAAACCTGGTTTTCAATCCCATTTCAGAAAGACTGCATTGTGAAAAAGACTTCATACATGATCAATAGCATTGACTAAATGAAAGTATTTTGAGAAGGGCTTCCCTGGTACTGAAAGGCAGGGACTAGTGACAGTCTAGAGGACAATGAAACTGCTGAGGAGATAAACTGAGGCAGACTAAGATAAATCTCTGACTTCCTCATAGGAATGAATGTTAGTACGGGTACAGGGGGGTGGTTTATTTAGGTAGTAATGCAGGGTTATTTTCTCCTATCCAAATGTTCAGAAAGTACTTTGTGAAGAGTTTGTTTGGAAACCCTTGTGGGACTGCAGGACCTAAGACAGAGTAAAACTTTGATATCTCTATGTATACAAATGTCCAGGCACAGCATACCATAAAACCTAGCCAGGCAACGCATACAAGCAAAAGGAAATATCATTGAGAAGTCAGAAAATTGAACTGAGCAAGAAGTTCTAGAAAAATGAGTTACATTCAGTCCAAAAAAACTAGAAACCTTTATCAAAAATAATTTAAGTTTTATGTAAGAGCATAAATAGTCATGAAAGAAATAAAATCACTCAGCAAACGATTCTCAGGATGTGACCTATGACAAAACAAATCATACCAGCATGCAATGAAAAAGCACACCATCAAGGCCTGAAAAATGAGGGAAAAAAAGGTAGAATCTAATAGGAGTGTGAAGGAGAGTCTCAGAACCACAAAATGGTTGAGTTTGGCAGGGGCATCTGGGGATCACCTAATTCCAGCCTCTGCTCAAAACAAAGTGAACCACAATAAGTTGCTCAGGTCTGTGTCCATTTAGGCCTTGAAGACCCTCAAGGATGGAGCTACCACAACCTGTCTGGGCAAACTGGTCCTGTTGTTCAATCACCCTTATAGTAAAAAAGTGTTTTCTTATTTTAAATGTTTTGTGCCCACTGTCTCTTTTCCATTCATTCATCCACTTCATCCACTGAGAAGAGCCTCATTCCATCTTCTTTTTTCCTGTCCTACAAGTATAGGTATATAGCACACATTCACAAGATCCCACTGAGCTTTGTCTTCTCCAGGCAGAGCTGTCCTGACTATCTCAGGCTTTCCTCTTATGAAAGATGCTCCAATCCCACAACCATCTTTGTGACCCTTCACTGAACTCAGGCCCCTATTTCAATGTGCCTCTTGATGTGCAGACCCAACACTCCAGCTGTGTCTCATCAGGGCTGAGTGACACAGGACATAATTAGTGCACTAACTCAAAGGGAAAAAATCACTGGCAAAACACATGATAATTTGATATTGGGGATAACCTACAAAATATCTGAGGGCAGAGTGCTACTTAAGCCAAATATTCCAAAAGATATTTGGACTTGGTGGTGCCTAAAAGGATTCCAATGATACATTAAGGAGCCCAAGAGAAGAACTCAAGATCTTTGTACTTTAGGACATGACAAAAAATTATCAGCTTCTGAACTTTGTGGATGTGGTTAGCTCAAAAAAGTGCTAAAGGATGGTAAAGTCATTACAAAGTCAAGATTTTGCTACTTCTAATTCGATAAAAATTGTCACTGAACATTTCTTTCAGGGCACCCGGCAAGCTAGAATGTATGTGTGTATGCACATGTGGGAAAATACATGAAAGCACACACAAAAAAATGAAGCTTCTACATGAGCTTCTCAGTGACCTGGAAATAATATTTTTAAGGAACATTTTGCCTGGTGAGAGCAATGCTGTGAAAGTTTACTTTATCTTTGGCAAGGGAGGGTGGGCAAGTGAAATTTTCATTAAACTGAACCATGATTTACCTAATGGTCAGAGAACTACTCTCACAAACTCACCAACATATCTCTCCCAATCCATTCCCATCAGAGAGTACACACAAATTGTGACCTGAGAGGATTGTAAGATATTAACAAATTATGTAATTGGCTCCATGTGGAAAATCAATTACCTCCATAAAAAAAGGCATTTATTAGTCATGGTCCAAATGCAAAGACATAAATTTTCATATCTGAAAACTGAAGAAAATTGGAGGAGAACTGATGCTGTTTACCTAGGGCTTCCTCTTTTAAGAGGTTAGCTGGAGTTCTGCAATTACACCAGAGTTCTGTATTACACTCATTACCCTACAGTACATGTATTCACAGTTCAAAAATGTCAGATGTTTCTAGGACATCTATGTGCTCCTGACCTCACACGTACTTTCATAGCAGCCTGACTGTACAGCTATATCTTCGAAATTGCCTTTCCCTGGCAATTAATGTAGCTCAGTTTTTGCTTAAAAAAAGAATGTTCCAAAGTTTTTAAAAAATAATAAAGCCTGGAGACTCTCATGCCAGGAATGAGAATTTGGTGATGAGCAAAGGAAATGAGCAGAGGTCTGTGCACACAGGATATTGGAGACTGGAGGAAGGAATCCTGCAGGGAAGAGTTTCACCCTACTTTGGTTTGAAAGTCAAATACAGCTCCAGATCTGAATCATAATTAGACTCCTGCTGAAAGTTAAACTCCAAATTTCTGAATTGAATAGTGAATGCAACCAAATACGAATAATGATGCCTCAACATATCCCTCATCAAAAGAAGAAGTAAGTAGCCAACAGTGCTCAAGACCTAAATATTTAAGTGGACTAAAATAAATATCCTCAGAATTTGACCTGTCTCATCTGGGCAGGTAGCAGCAAGATCATAACACCCTATATGTTCTTTGATCATCTTGGAAGAATTTATTCTCCAGACCTTTATGTTCCTCAGAAAAATGATTGGTATTCTATTTTTGTAGAAAACAATTTATGGAAGAAGTCCAACAACATGAATTTAAACTTGGCTATCTGCCAAAGAGTGATTTGGTAAACATTCAATCTTTGTTTCAAGTTTCCAAGAAGCAATTATATATAATTCAACAGTTCCCACTGTTGCAATACAAGGGCTATAAGAAAAAACTGACAAAGCACTGAATGGTGAGAAGCCCAAACTAAGGAGCTGAGGTGGTGGAACCAGACAAGGAAAGAGCTAGCTCCAGCCCTGGAAAATATCAGAAGAGAGTAAATTGGTTGCAAGGAGGCAGAGACACATTGTTTGGGAGCAGCAGGGTACCCAAAATCTGGAAGGGAAAGGAGAGAAAAGCAGAAAACATAGCAAGGAGAAAGAGTAGGAAAGGTGTGAGGAGACAGAAAAGGGGGAAAAACAGTGGCAGTCACACCTAGCTACAGAAAGGAAAAAAATTGCTCATATAGGTAACATTAAGACTGCAATATTAATTTTAAAGCTTTAGAGATTAAATAATAGCAATAATTTTAGCTAAAATATAAGTTTCCTAAGCATCTCCTAAGTCACTAAATTGGTAGAAAATCAAAAAGTTAGCCCACTGTTAAATGAGTGAAGAGTTGCAATAGGGATTAAGGGTAAATATCAGTCCAGCAAAATGCAACAAGTGGCTAATAAGAGCAGCTGGGTAATGTTTCTGTAGTGAAAGTCAAATGCAGGTAATGTTTCTTCCTGATGAACCATTAATTCTATCCAATAATGACGTCAAATTCATTGTTTCTTTATTTTATTATTATGCTTCCTCATAACAACCTACATTATTTCTATTAATGTATAAGTTATCATGTTGAAGCATATGGAATCAAAGCTTTGTGGATGGGGAGAAGTGGTATTTTGCTGTGATAATAACACCATTTCTACATAACTAGTCACTGATCTTTGTTCTTCTCATCAGCAAATAGACCATCTCTGTAACAGAAGTAAAGCTGAGGGATTTGAAAATGTCAAAATAGCAAGCAACAAAGAGCCCTTGGCCCATATAAATATTTACATTTGAAATATCCATTTGCTGAACTGAATATTTCAGCTGTTGAGGACAGCCTGAATTTCATTACATCAGCTCCACAGGCCTATTGATGCTGTTGCTTTGAAGACAAGAACAGCACATTTATTGTGTGATATGTACATTCCAAGTACCCAGCACACTTACAGAATGGGTTGTATTTCAGCAATGCCATGTCTCCTCTATTCAATTTTTATGATAGCATGCAGACTCCACAGCTGTGTAGCTTTCTAATATTGAATACAGATCCCTCACAAGACAGCTGTGTTGGAGGGATTTTTTTGGTTTTTGGTTTCTGGTTTTGTTTTTTTTGGGGTTTTTTTGGGTTTTTTTTTTTAATTTTTTATTAAGATGGAAAAAAAAAAAAACACTCAAACTTCAAAAAACCAGCCTCAGCAATGTCCTGCCTAGCAGAAAATCTATTTAATTCACCAGTTTTTCTGATCTGGAGCTCCAGTGAGTAAAATACTGTCCAATACTTGCAATTCAGGAAGACTAGTGCATGCAACCCCTTGTCTGGATGCAGCCAGCTCAGCCCCCACTTGAGCCAGTCTTTCTCATGACTGACACATAGACAAGCCCCTCTGTGTACAGACCTGGTCCACCACCCTGCTAGAGACTCTTCATGCCCCTGTGACCTTGTAAGGGACCAGGTCTTTGGGATAAGATTAGAGGAGAAGAGGAGGGAAGAATAGGAAGATGTCTTCCCACTTTTGGCCTTGCCTTGCAAAGGAAATCCATGCAAAAGGCATCTCAGCTCCTTTCTGGGAATATCTATATAAGTGCAATGTAAGGACATCTGCCAGGTCAATAGTCCTCGCAACCACTGCTCTCATCAATCTTTACCTCCCAAGAAAAGGCTGGTGGCAATAGGCTGCAGGTGTAGAACGGCCAAATGTTCTCCAGTGGAGTCATCAGGCCTCCTCCACAGGTGTTGTCACCCTTACCCCCTCCACTGGAGGCAGCCTGGCCCAGGATAAAACAGAAATCCAAGAGAGAAATGCAGATGCTTTTCTTTTCTCCATTGCAGGTGTTTACTTGATAGAAAGAGATACAAACTGGCATTTTTCATGTAATACAGTGTGGTTGCTCTATAGTTCTCCCAACTTTAGTGTGTATTTAGCATTGAATACTCCCAACTGTATGTATATTTACCATTCCAACTCATTTGGAAGTGTTTTGTATAGGCTGCTTTGTTACTTCTGTACATCTCAATATGCCAAATAGATAGCTGAAATGCTGTTGTGGGCCCTTATTTAGAAGCTGCTCCTCTGTTTCCATACACATGCTAAATATCACTACAAAGTGCTGTCTTCACTTCAGAAAAGACTCCAAACCAGGCACTACTGGCTGAGTAACTTGATTCCTCAAAAGTCCGGCACTTTCGGTTCTTTATCATAGATTTTTCTCAATTCTTCCTTAATATCCTGGTAAAAGTTGGACCTAAAGAAGTTCCCCAGTCTTCAGATTTAGATTCCATTTTTCTTTATGTCATGTTACTTTCCAGCATTTCTATGACAAATAAGGATTTTTTTTTCCCCTATTAATATTTTTTAAACCAACAACCAGCTGTGCAACAGAGCAAACCCAAGTTTAGTAGTCTATAAATGGTAAATTGGCAATATATGTAAATGCTGGCCTGACTGTGATATTTCTATCTTTTTCCAAAGTTCTTTATGACCAACATTATGACCGAATACATCTCAAGGGAACTCTGTGATAACATGGTTGTCCTCAGAGATTTGTGGTGCAACAATGTGCCAGAACGTGGAGTATGTTTACAATGAAAGCATCACTCTGGCTCAGTTTGTGTAACTATTAATGCTTTGCAAGTCTGCCTTGACTGGGATGTAATGCACTACATATAGTAATACAAATAATGTATTGTACTTCATTACAAATAATGTAATGTACTTCAGCTTTGTGCAGGTTCTCTGAAAATACTCATTTCCTTCAACTGAGGTAATTTTTTCTCATTAACCAGGGATTTTTTCCTCATTACCAGGGATTTTTTTCTCATCACTAACTAACTGATTAGAAGGAAACATACACTCTCCAGTGGAAAAACTGGAGATAATAGTGCTGTGATAGAGACTAAAAAGTGATCTACAACTCACCATAGTCACCAATAGATGACATTCATAAGGTTTGTCACTGTTTCCAAGTACTTTTTTATTAAGTCATTACTTTATTTTATCAAAATTCAAGCATAGAAAATTTCCTTCACTGTGGCAATTTTATTACTTATACCAGATGCATTGGGTATGAGAGCTAAAGAGCTGACATTAACAAAAACGTACAGGGTACTGTTGGTAAGTTTTTAAATAAGTTTTAGACAAATAAAGGAGCAAGCACCTAAGCTCACATACCCACATGTACATTGGCACACATGGGGCTCCTTATGTATTTTGACACAAAGAACAATTTTGCAATTCAGAGGCTAAACTTTTTGAATCTAGGAGCAGCTATTTGAAAGGTGTGTGTCAGGTCTGTAAAACCAAACAGCTGCTCTCAGTTCACAGCTTCGAGAAGCCAGAGCAGGGGGCTGTGCACACTCATTTACACACCGCTGTACTGTCCCTCCTGTGCAGGCCCAGCACAGCCCAAGGAGGAATTGCAGGTTGTAAAGTAGTGCATTGTAGTAACAAGCACAGCTTCATGACACAGAGGCCAAGGCTTTTACGGCTCATTGCCATTAATAGCCCGGGTTATCTTGTTCCTGACCTCTCTGTGGGAGATGGTGCTCGGGGCACAGTGAGCTTTTTGTCTTATCCCTTGAGATGCTTTCTCTGGCCAGACAGGGACTTCCTTGCAGCGGTGGATCAGGAGTCCTGCCACCTCCCAGCTCTCAGGTGAGCAACCACAATGAGTAGTATGTCTTCCAGCCTTCCTACAGAAAGCTGCCAACAGCAGCATCTCAAAGCCTGTGCTCCTTACAGTGGAGAGAGTCATGGAGGAAATGGGTCTTTTGAGACACCATGTGAGGGGACCTACATGCACAGTGTCCCCAGCAGGAACCTGGATTCAAGATATGGAGTACCCTGCTCCCTGCCTCTGGTCAAAGCCCCAAAAACACATTCAAGCCAGCTACAACAGGATGTCCCCATGTATTTTCTGGAACCTTTCCCTCACAAGGTCTGACCCAACCTCACTCTGATTAGCCTGAGTTACCTGGTGTCACATGTAAACATGAAAGGAATCTAGGCACTTATTAAATATGCATTTCCCTTCCTATTAACATAGTTCCATCAATATTTTAATGCCATGTTGCCTTTTAGATTGTTTTCCTACTGTAACATGAGGTTTCTGCTGCAGCAGATAGACATCACAGGAATGGATGAGTTTATGGATGACATTTATTTCAGTATGACAAGTTGTCATCAGTGGTGATTATCTGCTGCAAATGCTTACATTTCATTATGAAATAACAACTCTAGTCCCTTCTACCAATAAAGCCAATGGGACAGCATGAAGGAGTACAGGGTAGGGCTGAAGGTATATTCAAGCAGCAAAAGATAGTTTTTACTGCCAGAAAGAGCTAATTTGTGATCAAACCATTACATATACATAAACAAATATATTAAACTCAGTACAAATATGCTGACTCTATTGGCATACAGGAGGAGGAAATTTGATAATTTACTTATTTGGGGGTGAAATTCATGTCTATAGGAAGTTTGTCTGAGGGTTTTATTTCCTGTTTTTTTACAATCCCTTTCTCATCCTGTCTAGTGTTTTTGCTCTCCTCTGGTTATCGACTAATCATCCCAAAGTCCCAGTCATTTGCCTGAAAAACAATAGCTGGCAGTTATGGTGCTAAACAGCCCATTTTGTTATCCCTGCCACAATCCCTGGTGTTCTCAGTTATTGCACTTGATAGGCGTCATTAAGGCTCCCATGCTGTTAGTCACTTTCCTGATCTTTCATGTTTCTTCTACTCGGGAAGCAGCTTTTCCTAGAAACATTCAAAGAGAATAAAACCAGATTACATCCAACACCTTGGGGTAATAGCATCTAAGATCCATATCCCCCACTTTTTTCTTTTTTTTTCCTGTGTTTTTAAACCAGTAACTCCAATTAAAATTTGAAAGACTGGATTATTCCCCTTGTGCTCACACAAAGTCATTCCATAGAAGTCTACAGAACTAGTTATGAGAGAAATATTGTTCAGTCAGTAATTTTTAGATGGCACATTCTAAGAGTCTGTAGGGCACTCTATTATCATGAGCTGGAGTGAGTTAGTTGGACTGGCACAGACCTGCCCATCTCAGATATTGTGAGGTTACTGTGTGCCATCCACGAAAAAATTTTTGAAGATGCTGTGGGTGTGTGAATACTCAGACAGCCTTAAAGCTCTGTTTGAAGGATGGATGTGCAGCCACCACATAGGGAAGGAGACCTTCTCTCCTGCTGCTGTCAAGGTCCCTGGCATGTGTTGTGCAAAGCAAGAGAAAGCAGCATGAGAGGGTGCCAGTGGGTCAGTAGCACCTCCATTCATGAGGTGTCTGTGCATGTGCTGGAACACATGTGTTCTTTGCTTCTTCTTGGTATCTAGATTCCAGCCCTGAAAGCAGAGATTTGATGAGTCAGCTCAAATCTAAACTGATTGGACCACTTGAACCAGGCAGCCTTGCTTTTGGTGGGAAAGCAGTATGTAAAACAAGAGTCAGTTTCCCTACAGAAAAAAAAGTTTGAGGCCACAGGAAAGAAAAATCAGGTTCATGTCACTTTATCAAACACCCTCTCTTCAGAAAGTGCCACAGATTTTTAATATCCAAACAGGAAAAGCAGATCATGGATTAGTTTACATTGTTTCATCTCAAAATTTCACATACAGTAAACTGGATCAAGCATAGCAAATGCTAACGGTTCAAACTGCAGTTAATTTACAATCCTAACAGGAGCAATCTGTTCCTAGCATCCCTAGCAGAAAAGGATCAAGACTTTTGTTAAGGTGTTGCCAGAACAATGCAATTTTAGAAGAAGTATTCAAGACAGGCAAGGCTAATTCTTACCTTATATATGTTTTATATGAATTTACAGGCCTTGGGACTGTCTTACAGAAATGGCAAGTACATGGACTAGCTTTCATCTTTGCTATAAAGCTGAGAAAATAGGCCATTTTTAGTTAGTAATGCAGTAATAAGATATAACTAGTTTCATTTTTATTGCAGTTTATATTCCAAGCAACAGTGGGATACCAAGCACTGCATTAGCATGCACCATAAAACAAGTATACATTTCCTATCTTCCTCTACCATTAGTGCTTAAAAAACTTTTAAAGTTACTGTTGGCTTTTTGTGCCCAGATTTCTTAGGAGGTTATATTTGGAGGAGAATGAGAGGCAATCCATGCCATAATTTTTGAATTAGGAAAGAGTCTCAGAGAAAAAAAAAAATCACAAAAACTCTCTGGGATGAGAGACTATCCACCGTATCTTTCTCTTTCAGACACAGATTCCTCCAAAAATGACATAGTGAAACTAAAAGCTTAGCACAGAAACAGTTCCTGGACACTTCCTTCTTATGCATATATTTAGTATGCAGTTAGGGACATACTTACTGGTAACGATACATTAGCAGCGGAGTCACCATCAGCTGAACCAGTGATTTCAGAGAAGGTGAAATAGTCCAGAAGGATAGGATAATATTTTAAAGGGAACGTGCAGGCTTTCTGTTGGCCTTTTAATTGAAAAAAAAATAAAGCCCATCTGGGAGGCTCAGCAGAACAGGGATACGCTTTGTATTTCACCAGAAGGAGAGGGTGAGTGGTGTGGCTGTGGAAAAACCATAATCCTACAGGCTGGGAAATATTCTTTCAGCTCCACACTGGTTAAGCCTCTTTTTGATATAAGCGTAAATCATCTTTTTGTTGGGGGGTTGAGAGAAGGGAAAATTTGTGCCCAGATTTCTCCTTGAGAATCCGCCAGTGCATTTGCTGTTAGGAAATGACTAAAATAAGCCTCTGCACATATGTCCTTAAAAACACTTTGACTGCATTCCTCTGTAATTATTAAGCTTCTTCAGAGTCTGTAAGCCAGTGAGAAAGGGATTAGAGGGGTTACTTTGTGCCTCTGTGCCCATAAAAATCCCTTGGCTAATGCAGCACACTGCTAGGAGCATCCTGAAAGCTTTCATATAATCCCTGCCTCCCAGCCACCACCACCGCTGCATTCCCATTATTTCAACACATTCAAATTTCATGCAGTAATGTGGAAGCACTCCAACATGGAAACAAGATTCATATTATAAGTCACATTCAAAAACTAACCTGCCAGTTAGAGTGGAGCAGCAACATAGCTGCATGATAAACACACCCTCAATTTTATGCTGGAAGGACATTCAGGAGATACAAATTGTCAGTTAGTATCTGCTAACATTTCCTATTGTCCCGGCAGTTCACGACAGGAATCACACCTATCCCTGTAGGAGAGGTCAAAACAGAACACCAGCCCTGAAGTGGAGTTGCATCTGAGTAGAAATACATGATAGCAAAGGCAAGAGAGTGATCTGCTCCCTGTCACCATTCAGGGGATTTTCCTGTCAAAAGAGAACTTGCAATGCTCAGTGGTGTTGCACTGAAAATAAGTCATTGTATCATAGGCAGCAGTAACACAGAACTGGAAGTTATCTTCTGGGTCACAGAGTCTGTTTCTAGTGCCAGCACGGTATTATATAATGGCTTTCACTAACCCATCTGTAAGAATCCTAATTTTTTAAAGGCAACATTTCCTCATGATAAATTCAGGGAGGAATCCTGGACTGTGGAAAGGTTTGAATGAAGCACTGCTGTTAAACCCAAGAACAGCTGTAAACATCCAAAGTGAATAGCTTCCAGATCATGATGTTAAAGCAGAGAATCAACTGTCAAATGTGCATTAAAACAACATCTGCAAGACAGAATCAAAAAATCTCCTTTGTGAAGCCAACCATTTACAAATACTTCCTGGGTATACAGGAACTTTGCACCACTTGGCAGAAGTTAACTATGAAGGCCAAACTGTGCCTGGAGGAGCTGGGGAGGAAGCTGCTTGTCATTCACTGGCTGTCTGCAAGCAGAGGGAAGCCCACATTCAGTTTGCAGCAGGTGCAAGGAGGGACAGTGGTCACAGTCAGGGCAAGCTGGTAACCCAGCTTCAGCCCTGGCTCGCTCCCTCCCTGCCCCCTCACATTTGCCTGTATCCCTTGGCACATCATGTCAGTTTATCTTGGTCACCATCTGTGAAGAGGAGATAATAACACCTCTTGCTGCATGTCTATTTAGGTTGTAAATACCTTCAAACAATGACTGTCTCTTACTATGTTTACCAACAGTATGTAGTGCACGGACTCAATATTTTGTATAGATCCTTGTCATTAATACTCATTATTCTCATTATTATAGTAGTGATGATAAACACAGTAATCATTCAATTTGCATCTAACAGTAATCAAGCAGCTTTGGCTTTGTTTCTATCAGAATAGTTATCCTAAATACATGAGGCCACAGGAGTTAGGAGCACTGTGCAGTTCTGTCTTTTGTGGAAGGTGGTGATGTCCGGCTGCGCACAGGACACACCTTAAAACACAAGCATGCAACAAACACACAAGTGTTCAGACACTGATCACATCTGACTATTTAAAACTATCATCTTCCATGCACTCTCCCTTTGCAGATTATCCTTCATATGAAAACTTCAAAAATTAAATCTCTGAAATACTATTCTATGACAATATCACATGCCAAATAAGCAAAGGACATGCATTATAAACAGAATAGTCCATTATTTTTTCCTGATAAATTCACTCACCTCTTTCACTTTAAAAATTGTAAATGGCCAGGAATACCAATTCTTCCTCATTCCAAATAAAGGATTTGATGGATCCATGGTGCAGAGCAGAAGTTAAAACAGTAGTTAAGAACTGCAGTCTGATCCTAAAGCCCTTTGGTGTTTGAATAAAATCTGCTGACACTAATTTTAAAAACTGATATAGTTAATTTTTTTTTAGTAGATGAGCTCCCAAAATGACATATTTTAAATATAAAATCTTAATATACTTTTCTAGTAAAGTGTGTGCCATTGTTCATGGGCAAAGAGAAGGAAGCTCTGAGCTAATTTTTAAACCCAGGGGAATATCGACAGCCAGACAGCTGCTAAAGCTTTTTGCTTGATCCCTTTGCAAATTCTCTTCAGCTATTCATGGCCAAAACATGTCATGTGCCAATCTAAAATCATGTTGGAGGAACTGGTGGAAGGGGTCTCCTTTTTCATACTCCCAGCAGGCTTATGTCAGAAGGCTGTGAGGGATAACCATTGCTATTTATAGATAATCCCCCTTTGAAAGGTCACCCTTCATTGTGTGCTCATTTCGCCCCATAGCCGTCCAAAAGTCGTTTTCCTGCAGCTCATTCCTAATGAGTATTTTTTAAGCAGAAAAAAAATGAAATAAATCATGCAATAAAGCAGAAGATAGTGTTTGTTTTACAGCTGACAGCCCAAGCAAAGCATGCCACTCACATTATCTCCTGTGCTTTTAATTACAACATAAGCAGAATTATTTTGTTTGAGCTTTTTTCATAACTTCGCTATCTTCATCCAGTAGCAGGCACTTACTTACCAGGTTGTACATTCCTGATAATAGGACTTTTGGGCACTGAATCACTTCCTTTATCATGAACTACCCATGTGGAATCATAGAGTCACTTAAAAGCCCAACAAACTGCAGCTTGCAGCAAGTCAGGGAGAAGAATGGCACCTGCTCTGCAATTCTCAGCACTTCTGATTCTGAGAAAAAGAACAAAATAGCTCCCATATTGTGAAACTGAGCTTTCATACTTTCTATGCATTTGAGTGGTCATCCTGAACTAAAAGCTGACTGCCTTTCCTGCTTTCTGCTGAGACGCATGTTGGAAAAAAGCAAGTAGAGAGATGACAGCACTGAGCACTAAAATAAGAGAAGCATTGAATAGCAGAAAGAAAAAAGTGTATTTTTATCCAAAGCAGTGCACAGCAGTACACCAACACAGTGATATTTTCTTTATTTCAACACCATCAAAGTTCAATTAATGGAAACGAGAAGACTGTCAATGTGACAAGAAATTGATGCAGAGAAGAAATACAGGTAGGGAAGGGAGATAAAACAGGGTGAGGTTTTTGTGGAAGTGGAGGCCAATGTCACCTGAAAAGAAATGGGCAGGGCATTTTAGAATATATGACTTAAAAGCACAGAGAGAGCGCATAACGTTTCATTCCAAAAAACTCTCTTGTGCTGCTCTTCTTCTTAAAAGAGAGGTAAAGGCAATGAGTGAAGTCTTCTCAACACACTTCTGAGAGTGGGCAGACAGGGATGTGGGTCGGCTTTCCTCGGGATCGACAGCACTGCCTTTTGCAGAGCTTTATCATCATGTCAAGCAAAATGGAGCACGATACTGCCAGGAAAGCAAAACAGCTTCAGGTTATGAAGGGCTCTGCCAGAAGACACTCTTAGGGCTGTTATTGTGTCTTTCCTCCTGATTAAATTTTCAGTATAGATGGCAGGATTTGTTTCATGGAAAACAATGGGTAGGCTCCTGAAGTGGACAGGGGAATTGGTGATCTCACCCCAGTGAAGCTTATTCTCTAATATATATTGCAGCAGCTTTGTTCTTGCTGTTCATTAAATAAGGCCTAGCTTAGACGCAGTCTTTACATTCTTGAACTGTTTAAACAATTAAATAATTAGTCAAAGCAGCAGCTGCATTAAAAATCATAAAGCGCTAATGTTCCTCCTTAAAAGAAATGTAAAGGATTAAAGAGATCACATTTGAACAGGACAAACAGGACTATAGTTTTTGGGCTATTCATGTAAACGACTCCTCTGCAGGGAAAAAAAAAAAAAAACAGAAAACAAACCAGCCTGTAAAATATCTGATCACTGGATGATGATTTTTGTCAGCTTCCACTGGGTAGATTGTTAATTCCAAAATTTCTTTATGGACCTCTTCCATTGTATTTCAATAGGCATACAGGTATAACTCAGCCATATTTATCATTTAAAGTGCTACTCTGGATACTGTGCGGTTGGAATTTTAAGTTTAGATAGGGTTCACCTCACCTAACAGCAGGCTTGCAAAATTGAAGCCTCTAGTCTGAGACTGTCGTCATCTATGTTATTTGAACAGACAGTGCAGAGAACATTGTTCCTCTAGAGGGTTCATCCCATCTCTATTCTACACACTTAATTTTTGATTATGGATTGAGAGCAACCCTGAAGAAAAAAGCTTGGGGGTGTTGGTTGACGAGAATCACAACACAAGCCAGTAATGTGCACTGGCAGCCCAGAAAACCAACCATGTCTTGGGCTGCATCCAAAGCAGCATGGCCAGCAGGTCAAAGGAGATTATTATGCCTCTCTGCTCTGGTAAGACCCTGCCTGGACTGCTGCATCCAGCTCTGGGTCCTCCACACAGAAAGGACATGGACTAAGTTGGACCAAGTCCAAGGAGGACAACAAAGATAAGGAAAAGGGCTGGAGCACCTCTCTTATGAAGACAGGCTGAGAGAGTTGGACTTGTTTGGTATGGAGAGATCAAGACTCTAGGGGTCAGGACTTATAGCCCCTTCCATTAGGAAGCCTGCAAGAGGTCTGGAGAAGGACTTTGTACAGTGCCATGTAGTGATGGGACAAGGTGAAATGGCTTCAAACTGAAAGAGTGCAGATTTACATTAGATATAAGGAAAAAATTCTTTACCGTGAGGGTGGTGCTAACCTGAGAAAAAGTTGCCCAGAGAAGTTATGGATGTCCCATCCCTAGGAATGTTCAAAGCCAGTTTGGATGGGGCTTTGAGAAATCTGGTCTAGTGAAAGGTGTCCCTGCCCATGGCAGGGGGGTTGGAACTAGATGGCCTTTAAAGGTCCCTTCCAACACAAACCATTCTATGATTCAATGAATCATCCTTTGAAAACACTTTTAAGTCTTAGTTAACTACAGAGGGAACACACAGGGCCCTTTGAGAAAGCATCTGTTTCTTAGAGGGCTGAAGTACCATTTTCTGTAGTCACTATTAAACTGATACATCCACATCCAGGTTGCTAGCATTTTGTATCTAAGATGAGTGGGGAAAAGGATTCTGTTATGCTTAGTGTCCCTTTGCTGAGCTGACAAGCAGGGTTGAGAAGAGAGGGGAATTCTCCCACCTGCATGCTGCCTGTAGGAGTCAGAGTCCAGCAGGAAGGAAATGTGTTCTGCTGTACTTGTACCTTATCTTACCTTCTTACAGATGGGAAGAAAGAGATAACAGACTAGAAATCTCTGAATAAAACATACGTCTAGTATAAATTTTGTCTGAATTAGTCCTGATTCTAGATAACTTATTATTGAGAAAACCATTCCTCATTGTTAAATGAAGAACATAGCTGGAGAGTTTGTCACAAAATGTGTCATGACCCAAGAGCCTGTGTGACTAGCATCAAGGCCTTGTCTTTTCACTTGCCAGTATAAAGCTTGTGGAGGATTTTGAAAGACAATTTAAATAGAGAAAGAAAGTCATTAAGTGGCCACCAAACAAGTAAAAGTAGTCACAGTGAGGCTTCTCTCATTAAGATCACTGTTTCTCATTCTAGAAGGTGGTGGAAGCAAAGTTTGCTCTTACTCCAAAGTGAGGCACATTTTCTCCCTTACCCTAAAAAATGGAGAGGAATATTTAACTAGGAACAGCATAATTTCTGGGTAACACACCAATATTTCAAATGGTCCAGAGATTTCCATACAACTGTACTTCTCATCAGGCAAACAAAGCATCTGTCAGTCTTTTATTACTGTCAGGTAGACTCTACTGTCAGCTGGAATCATCAGTGCACTGTAGATTTTGGCATAAGTAGCACCAAAATATTCTGATGGTCACTTAACTGAGGAGGTACATCTAAAAACTGTTGGTTTTTTAGCAATTTGCAGAAGACTGTTTTGATTTTTTTAATTCTACAAGTATTTTGGGCTCTTAGATTCACCTTTTTGAGATTTTGTGCATCATTCTGTCTCCACTTTTCTTTCTCCAATAAATCAGTTAGAGTCTCAAACATAGAGTTGTTTCCTAATTTGTTCTTTAGAGTTAAGCTGTGATTTGCTCTTTATCCTTGAACAAAACATCAGCATTTCACCAAGTCTTTGACCTTTTCAGTCACCACCCCGACATGGGCACTTCACATACTTTCTGTCATCACATGGAAGGATACACAAGATGTGATTTTACACCCACAAAATTCGACATACACACTACACTTATGTTATGATACAAGGTTGGCTTTGTCTATTGATGTCACCAACAGGATATTAGAAAACTACTCTTACAATAATTGCAAATCATTTTCATTTTATCATAAGATTTCTGTTTAAGGAAAGGATTACCTTATTTTAAGCCCTGGGCCACTTTAATTTCATGTATCTAACTTTAAGCATTCACTCTGCTGTCCAGTGCTGAAAACAAGCAAAGAAAAAAACCTCTGTCTTGCCTTGCTGTCATCCCAACCATTTTCTTTTGATCTTTCAGATGGTGGGATATGGAGTTCATGTGTGGGTTAACAGACCTTTAACAAAAACAGATTAACTTTTTTTTTTAAATCATGATTTAACAATTTCTGAAGGTCTACCTGATCTGTAGGTCATACATGATATCTTACCTTACTTACTCTACTATTTTATCTTTCATTACATTACCTCTTAATCATAGAATGGAAGAGATCTCTAAAGTTCATCTAGTCTAATCCCCACACACACTATGATAGGTTCACCTGGAGCAGGTTGCACAGAATCATGTCCAGGCAGCTTAAAATATCTGCAGAAGAGATACCACCTCTCTGGGCAGTCTGTTCTTGTGTTTTTTCACTTTCATTGCAAAGAGTTTTTCCTCAGAGTCAGGTGGAACTTTTTGTGTTACAATTTAGGCCATTTACCCTTGTCCTATTACACCATTAAAAAGAGTCTGACCTCATCCTCTTGACTCCTGCTCTTTAAGATTTTCATATGTATTGATAGTATCCCTTCTCAGTTCTCTTTCTCCAGATTAAACAGGCCCAGATCCCTCTGCCTTTCCTCATAAGAGAGATGCTCCTATCTCCTAAACTTCTGTTGAATTCTGTCCAAGAATTCCTAGTCTTTCTTGCCCTGAGGAGCTCAGAACTGGACACAGCACTCCAGATGTGCCTCACTAGGGCTAAATAGAGGTGCAGGATCACCTCCCTTGACCTGCTGGTAATGTTTTTCCTGATGCCCCCCAGGATCTCATTGGCCTTCTTGACCACAAGGACACAGTGCTGGCTGATAAGGATCTTGTTGTCCACCAGGACCCCCAGGTCCTTTTCCACAGAGCTGCTTTCCAGCAGGTCAGCCCCCAGCCTATGCTGGTACATGGGTTTTTTTCTCTCCAGGTGCAGGACCCTGCACCTGCCTTTGTTGAATTTCATAGGTTCCTTTCTCCTTAACTCTCCAGCCTGTCAAAGTCCCTTTAAATGGCAATAAAGCTGTACAGTCTATCAGTAGCTCCTCACAGTTTTGTATCATCAGAACACTCTATGGAGGTACACTCTGTCCCTTCATGCACATCCTCAATTAATAAGTTGAACATCTGCATCAGTACTCCACAGGAAGCCTGACAACTGAAATTTAAACCTTTGGTTTTTTCCATGTTGTGTCTCAGAATGCCTTTAGAGTGTTGGGAAAGTACTGGCAATTTTTCTGTCTTAAGAGATCTTCTTGGAGTGCTTTAGAAAATATACCAGAGTCTGAGGAATCCACAGATTTCTACTTTCTTTAATATGTAACCTCATGTATGTACAAGGCTGAACACTGGCCTTTATTGGTCCAATTTCTACAATCATAAGCAGCACAAAACAAATTTATGATATCCTGTCTTTCTATAAAGAATACTCTCCACTTGGAGAGTGCTCCACAATGGAGCATTATGAAATTGAGAAAGGAAGAGAGGTAAAGTTCTTAACATTTTGTGCTGGCAAGAGGTACAAGATCACAGAAGCTGACTTTTATACAGGCTTTAAGATTATGTGCAAGAGATATAACTAGAGTTCCCCAGTAAACTTGATTTTACCACCCATTGTGATTTTTTTCACCTCCGGGTTCTCTGCATAACATTAAGCAGCTCTGTAATAAAGTTACATGACTACAAAACAATAGCTGCACTCTGCCTCTGTGCACTGGTTGCCAGCCACCAGCTAAATGTGAATCCTTCATGTCAGTCATAGCTCTGCATGCTTGGAAGAAGGACTGAGTCCAACTTAAGACTGACATTATTAAGAATGACAGGTCCCATTTTTAACCATCCATCCACTTGATGATGTTATTTTTTCCACTGCCATATAGAACCAAGATTCTGCCGGTGACCATGTGCAATACTGCTAAAATTCAGTTTTCCCAATGGTACCATGGCCACAGCAAACCTAGAGGAATCTTTTAGAGGGTGATCTTTGTGCAGATATGTGCAGGTCACACCACTCTGCCACTCCACTCTGATTCACCTCTGTATGCAGGCAAGGTAATGAAGTATGTGAGACTTGAGACCATGACTCTTATGATATTGGTGTCAGTGTCTCTACTTAGAAGAACTGAATGGAGACGCAGAACAGAGGGATGGTATGACAAGCTCATCATATACATTCACAAACAGAAATAAGGAATTGATAGATCTAGTTTTAGGCTTACCAGCAATCTCCCTTTATAATAAGAGGAACAAAGTAGATGTTCAGTTCACTAGTAAATGGAACTTTTACAGTACCAATAAGATATTATTTTTAATAGGCATGGCTTTGGACCAAGAGAAAGAAGGTGCTGTGTGAAGTCTGATCTTATGAAACACATTAAAGAAACTGGGAGAGTGAGTAAGTATCTAGTTGAGATCAGACAGTTATCCTGACCCTCTGTGGGCTTACAGTCACATTAACTACTGTCATCCTCATTGGAAATATTTTAAAATCAGTGACTAACCAAAATAAATTACTATCATGAGTAAGCCTCAATGAACAGAAGCCACAGCATCTAAAGTTACACATATACACACGAGCTGAGGAAAGTGGCCATTTTCATCCTTGTTTGTCAATAGAGAGCCAAAGGCAAATTCATTCATCATGCCTATATGAAATTTTTGATCTGAGAGAAGAGGAAGTGAATTCTAAACTTCCTAACTCTCTCCTTTACTGTAGTTACTACCTGACATGTAGCCTTCAGCACTTTGGAAGTGGGGAAATTTCATTTCATGCTTCAAGGGATAAGTCTTCAAAATATAATGCTTCTGGCCAAAAAGTGCATTCTTCATCCCCACAACTCAAGTTGTGTAGCACAGAATGGCTGTGTCACAGCCATTGCTGAGGTACAGCAGGACTATTGCTTTTGCTTCCTACAGTACTCAGGATTGCACAACACTGGTCTGCAGTAACACACTTCTGCTTAGGTATGTACAGCATGTCCTGTCAGATCTGTAACTAAAGCAGACACCAGTCAACAGCAGACATGACACAAGCAAGTGGGAAGCACTCAAGACAGGGTTTTTATTCTACCTATCTTGTTACCCAGTTTTACTAATGTGTTGTCTGTTTACAAGCTTTGAACCAGACTTGTCACAAAAGAATAATGTCATAAACTTGGTCCCTAAGATGGAAAGCTTTTCAGCAATATTTTTCTGTTACCACTTCAGCAGTTCATAGTAGTTAACATCTGATTGAACTTTCTATAGCAAAGGACCAGATTAAAGAAATATTCTACCAAGGACTAAAACTCTCCATGTCTTTTTTCTTTATCGACAAATTGCTGTGATGATAAGCACCAGCAGATATATCAGAAAGCATTTGAAGGAAGGAAAATGTTATATTTGCACAAAGTTTCATCATTCCGTTTAGTCTCAGAAACCAAAGGAAAATCAGAGGTAATGGAAGCGAGTGCAGCTGTTGTATTTATTTAGTCCCATGGGCAGTGCCATGACAGACACTCTTGTGAGTGCAGCTTTTGAACAGCATTTCATGTTTCCCATGGAGTCTATCATTCCCCAACACCCTTTTTGTCATTCAGCAATTTTCAGCATCAGATTCTCACCCATTTTCACATTCTGTATGATAATAAATCCCCTCTTATAATGTTTTGTTAACTCACTAGTAAAGAAATTGAAATGTGGCCTGCTTCCTCTGTGAAGTCCTTGATTCATTCAATGCACTGAGTTCATACTAACTTATTCCTCTGTCTTTATGTGGGTAGATGAATTCATGGACCATGATGCTTACACAAAAATTGTTAGAAGCAGAAAATTATAAGATATATACATGTAAACTTAAATCCATAGATGTGGCCTGGAAAGGCTTGTAGGTAGTTTTGTCAGTATTTGTGAACTCAGGGTTTTGGTTTTCATCCCCACAACTATAGCCATGATGACACCTACAGTGGCATTGGCTTTAACCAAGTTCATTCCTTGCCTCCTACCTCTATCAATTTCTCATTAACCTTACAAAATGATGCAAGGAAAATGATTGGTTATTTTTGCCCACTGCTCACAGCCTGTTGTGAATATTCTCTGATGACTAATATCTTTGCACTAAATTCCAACTCTATTAAATCTGCTCCAGTAAAACAAAGGTACAATATTAGGAACACTTGGGGTGTCCAAAGTGTATAAAATAGGGACTGCATTTCTTAGAGCTTGGGCTGATTGAACCTGTCAAATAGCAGGAGGTCTTAATTTTCTGGAAGCACTTGTTACACATTAGAGAGAGGCACTTTCAGGAGTGGTGTTATGCCAGGATGATTTAAACATCTGGTTTAGAAGAAGGTAAATTGCCAACTAGACTTGCCTCCATTCTTTTGTCAGGGAACCATCTGCCCACTCTTTTGCTTTACACTTAACTTTATCTAGGGTGAAGTTAGTCAAGATCACCCTTGTCTTTCACAAAAAATGATTGAATTCAGAAAATTCAACAGCAGCAGCACAGATCTATGCAAGATCTATTTTTATCCCAGGAGACTGAATAAAAAGTATTAATCTATATTTTTACAAGCTTTTTTTGCTAGAACTTTGGAAATATCTTGACAAAGAGCAAAGATCTTAATCACATTTCAACTTGCCTATGCCATTCTAAAAAGATAGATGTCTTGACACTCTCAAATAGTGGAATATTCTGTTTGGTCTTAGTCATGATTATGCATAACACATTGGAGCAGACCTTCAGTGCCCTGTACAAGAAGCCTACTGGAGGAAACACAGTGTATGTCATTTACTGATGTAAAGCTTACATTTCTGACTGTCACAGTGTTAGTAAACTGATTTATCTGTCCTTTGGGAAAACTCTGGGATGGGATTTGAAAGGTCACTGATATCAGTGGATGTCTGTGCCACATTCTGAAGTACAAAGGGCAAGAGATTTTATGGAGGATTAGAAAGGAGTTGCACAACAAAGAATTGGTGATCATATCTGTGGTAGCAGAAATATTTTACGTAAACTCTTAATATGCTGTGTGTAGAGTTACAATTTGTACAAAAAAATATAAAAGCAAGAGATAACAGGAGTAAATACTGCTTCAAGTCAGCACATCATCTCTTATTTACCAGTACAGAGACTGCTGGACTAAAGATTGTAGCTGTATTCACAACCTTGGGGAGCTTTCCCTGTGAATTCTCTGGCCACACGGCTGCTTTAGGAGCTTTTTGGAAAGCACAAGAGGGTTCCTGGTGTCTCAGGCCCTCTTCATGGTAGCCAGTGTCCCCCTGGAAGCCAATCTGGACCTGTGAGGGCTGCAGGCTTTGTGATGCCATCCACTGGGCCCCACAGCAGGTCCCTCTCCATCTTCAAACAGTGATGAAACAATGCAGCAGGAAGGACCTCATGGAGAGGTTCCTCTCTTATTTATCTGTGCTTTGTTCCTGCTGAATTTGCAGGTAGGACAGATGGTGGTTGCAAGGTGACAGACACTTCAGGTGGCACTGGTCCCAGCTCGAAACATCCTTCAGGAAAGAGAAAAAGAAGACACCCATGTTGTTCACACTGCTAGGGAGCATATCTTGAATTAACTCCTATTGTTATTTGTGTAAGAATGATAACTTGGTTGTAAAAAAAAAGAGGCAAATAAAACAGAAATATCTATGCTGAAGACAACAGGTTTATAGTATCAACCTGATTATCAGGAAAATTCAGGTCAGAGTCAACAGAAAATATGTGGTAAAAAATCTGCTTTTAAAGGGTGATCTCAGAACAATGAGCTCTAATTCTAGGAAACAGTCAATAAACAACCTCATGGCAGCTTCTTTGTGAAGTAAGGCACAAGCTTCAACACAAAGAGTGCTCTGAATATGCTCCAAGTTCTGTCATACTAAAGTAATGGTCCTACACTGAATATGAGTGCATAGATAACCCAAAGCTCTTTGATTTTATCCAAAAGACAGTTTCTGTTTGAATAGAAACCTAACCATGGATGACAGAGCTGGGAAGCAAGTAGAGCAGAACCCCCCTCAGCAGGTCCTCCATGGCTTGAGCCATCTGAACTGTGCAGGCTGTACCCATGACAAATTATTTTAGTCACCAGACATTAAAGAAGACAAATAGTAGGATTCATCTTTTGTCTGATAAAGGGAATAATTACTTTTGTGTCACCAGGAAGGGGGATTTTCAGATTTTCCTGTATTTTAGAATTTACAGGCCACTGGACATCAGGACTTCTGAGATTTTATTCAATGAGATACACAGCAAGGAAATGTTCTGCATTAATTAGAATTTTATGGGAGTTTTGATTAGTTATGCATTTTGAATGTTTTCAGGATAGAGTAGAAGCAGTCTATTGTTCCTTCTCACCTACCATTATGTCTTCTCTCTCTATATATACACTCAGTAGAGTGTTTCTGTACAATTCTTCCCAAGATTCAGCAATGTCCTCTAATTCTCTCCTTAGACATTTCAAAAAATGTTTCTCCAACACAATTACTAATGTAAAACTAAGGACAAGAGTTTCCACCATCCTTAGTTAATGGTAAAGCCCACATCAAACAATGCCATTGTTTCCCATTAGACAACTATGGAAAAGTATCCCTACAGGACAAAGAAAGATTTCCCTTCCTAATGAGACAAAGGAGCAAAGCAGCTACTGAAATAGTATTGTACCCAATGGGTTTGAACTACATAGAGAAACTCTGCACCTGTGGAATGCAATCCATGAAGCAACCCTGCAAATTTCTGACCAGTGTCAGCTTCTTGAGTTCTAACATGAGAGCATGTGTCACAAGGTCCCAATCATCCCAGCCTACATCAGATCTCAATAAATTTTACTCATCTGCTAGACCCTTAGTGTATAAGTCATTGAGTTCTGCAGTTTTCTAAACCTTTTAGCTTTTAGCTTGTTTGCCCCTACATTAAATGCAAGATAATGTATCTGACTGTTTAAAGGTTTTATTGTCAAGACATAAAACTTTTTACAAATTATTGTCTTTTATTTTCAAGGTTGTAAAGTGTTTGAATAAGCAAATCTGATTTGATTTTACCTGATACTACTGCTCCATGACTAATTTACTTTTATTGTGTCATAAATGAACTCCATGACCATTTTGCTCTTAGTTCCGAGTGCATTTTTTATGAAAGCAGTCTATAAAGTTCTGTTTGTGGAGCAATAACACTGAACCTGTTGGCATAAGTTACAAAGCCCTAAGTGGTCTGGGACATATTTTTTTCTTTGCTTTATCTTTTAAGCCATTGAGTTCACCTGGAGTGCTTCTGTTGTCAGTTCCAGTTCCAGTAATGGACAGGAAAATATTTGCCAGGAAAAATGCTCAGTTCTAGAACTTGTTTCCAGCTGGACTGCTAGTCCTGCTAGACTTTAGGACACAGTGCAAAGCATTTTTGTGTTTCTTCATAAGAAAATCCACATACTTCTTATCTTAGGAGACTTAGTGGTGAAATTGGTTACACCTGAAGTTTCTAGAGGGCTTTTGTGCTTGTGGATATTAATTAGCTTTGTGATTTTCTTTTCTCTAGAATAGTTGGTAATATGTTGTGAATTTTTTATTAGATTTTTTTGAATGTAAATCCAACCAGATGCTTGGGCAGTCGTCACATGTTTTATAGATATGAATGTCAATAAATAAATAAATAGCTGTGAGTGCCTCTCACAGGCAAGATTCAGAAATTGTCAGAAGAAAAAAGGTAAAAACAGAGTGAATATTTTTATATTGAAAGTCTTTTTGGCTGATGTCATAGCTTTTCTTTTCCTAAATATCCTCTGAATTCTTTTGTGGTATTTCCCAATAAACTATGCCAGTACTGTAAGTAGTAGGTGCCATTTTCAGAAGAACGTTGCATGGATTTTGCAAAGTGCTAAGAATATACTGGTTACAGGGAAAGACCCTACAAAACCAACTTCCATTAAAAATATTTTACCTTCAAAGTCCAGCTACAAGACCTTGAACTTAATAAAGGAAATTTTATACTCCAGATAAAGCCTTCTGCTGCTCTGTGCAAGTGATCCAAGAGCAGACATGGTCACTTTTACTCATCATTTACAGCTGTCCAAGAAATACTCCCTGTGAATGTATTTCAGGCTACAGGTGGTTCATGAACTATTCAACTATCTTTGAGTATGTGCTTCTCTCAAGGCTCTGACTCATATTCACTAAGCAAACAGCTGTGGTGTCTAAAACCTTACTGCCTCTTCTCCCCCATCCCAGCTGTTTGTTACTGACCCTTTGCCAGAAATTCTTGCTCCCGTTCCAGATACAGCAAAACCTGCTGCACCTCAGCTGCTCCAACTCATAATCTGGTGTCTTACTGCAAAACAACTTCTATTGCTCAGTTAAGCTCATGTACAGGGCTGTAAAATGGAACAGCTGAGGTGCAGTAAAAGGTTCTATTCTGCCAGCTCTTTAATTGGGAGCTATATCTTCTTGAAAGAAGTGCTGATTTAACTAGTTCAGCAAGACCTACCAGGGCTTGCCTGTCAGTGTTCTCCTGACCATGTATTGGCACTTCATTGCTTTTAGGTGTCTAAAAACATAAACAAAGTTAAGAAGTTTTGATACATGTAATAGCACCAACTACAGTAACAGCACACCATTTGACAGTTTTTTGTTTTAACAACCTGCACAGTAGTTACATATATGAGTATATTCACTTAAAAAGTAGAAATTCTCTACTCTTCAAATAAGCAAGCACCTAAAATTCATTGAACAGCAAAGATGTACGAACATATGAACATAAGATGAGAAAAGTCAATCAGAATTTGCAAAACTATTCTCAAATGGTTTTGCTCACATCTATCTCAAGCTTAAAGCAGACAGAAAAAAATCTTGGTGCTTTGTAATCTTTTTAAAGTGAAACATGCAAAGGATATTTGTGCAAAAGTAGCTACTTTGACTTAGATGACTGTTAAGTACAGTAAATATTTTCAGGAGTATTCCATTCAGGCCTGCCTTGTAAAAATCAGTGCACAACAAAAGATCATACACAACACATATCACTCTGTCCCTTAACTGGATTGCACAAGGAATACAACAGCTAAAAATTTGGTCAGATATGCATGTTTCCATGGGAAGAAAATATCTTCTGCTCCAACTGAAGTCAGTCTATTACTATACTACACAAGGTGGAAAATATCCAAAGAGAGAATTCCCAGGAAACTAATCAATTGTTCTTTATAAATGACAGTAAAATTGTGCCACTGTTGAATTAACACTTGCCAGACAAACTGGTCAACCACTGAAACACAGCCCAATTTGCATTGTTTTACAAACATAATGTGCTGTGAAGTAGATTAAAGCAGCTGTTGCTTAGAATCAAACTGAAGAGAAATTAAAATTATTTATACTGTTAGACTTTTCTACATTAACAGCTGCTTCAAATCTTTTGCCTTGAGGGAAAGTAAAGACGGATTTTGCCATACAAAAAGCACAATACATTGGACTTCATTTATTGGAAATAATGAAGTTTTTAACAGGGAAAGATTAATACCAATGATGATACAGTTTAATAAGATTTTTGTGAAAACAAGTTGCTTTTACTAGCATGATCACAGCTTGGGACATAGGCATGTTGGATATAGAATTACTCTAATTACAGGGAAAATTGAAGGAATTTGACTATAATTGCCCTTTAGCTAGTTGTCCTGAATATGAGAGCCACCACACCTATTTTCACAACAGGAGATTTCCAAAGGGCAGAACAATACTGGTGAGTCTCCATTCTGCTATATGATTATTAATTATGCTTTCAGCTAACAGGAATTGGTGCTTTCTGAATGTAGCTCCTTCCTACAGCACTCACTTCTGCTGCTGTGCTGTTTACTCTGCCTATGAAATCCAGGAAGAGAGAAAGTGTACCCAAATTTATTATTTACCTTCAACAATTTTGCTTTGTTCTATTATTGCTTCACTTCACAGTTACAACAACTTTCTATGCAAAAAAATTATAATGCAAAAGTTTTTATTTGTTCCCATAGCAAACTGAAGCCTTTAAAGCAAAAAGTTTTAAAAATAAATATACTTTATAATTCCTTAAACGTTCCTTTGGACCCTGGAATTATACATTCACAGAATTACAAAATGGTTGAGGTTGACAGAGACCTCTTGGAGATCATCTAGCCCAAATTGGGTCAGGACTGTGACCAACAGAGTTCTGAATATCTATAAGTACAAAGACTCCTTAACTCCTCTGGACAATCTCTTTCCAGCTGTTGCACCACCTTCACAGTAAAAATATTTTTCCTTAGCCACGCACAGTAAATACAGATTCATGAGAACATGTAGTATCTTAATTATTGCTTAACAGAATAACCTTTCTATTGAGTTTCATTTTTCTTCTACATACTTTACGAAGTAAATACAGCCATTTGTCTTCTGCTGGTACCCTCTCCCCTATAACTCCCAGTGGATCAATTTAACCCTATTTAAGTTAAGACACTCTTCCATTTTATGCAATGGAGATGATATTTTTTACTAGGGGGAATAAATCCTAGAGAAACTATTCTGGTTTTACACTATGTACAAAAAAGAATTTGTCTGCTCCTAACGAATCTAAAATATGCCTCAATTATTATGCAATTAGCATCAAAATGTGACATGATTCATGGAAAAAGCACTCAACAATTAGCAAATATACCTGCTTACAGTACATTAGCAGTCCTCCTGGGAAAAAAAAACCAAACACATAATTAATATATTTCTGTAAGGAATCATCTGATTCCCTAGTTAAGTCTTCAAGTTACTGGAATGACCCCATAAAGAAATTCTGACCATTGCAATAGCTTCGCTTTCTCTGTAGCTTTCATAGCATCAATCCAGACAGTAAAACAAAATCAGGCCGGTAGAAATGCCAAAAAATCTTAGCTATACTATACTTCCATTGGTATAAAAGAATTTGGACTCTCAAACTAATTTTCCATCATGTAGCATATATGTCATTCAAAACAGCAGGAGTATCACAGGTTAGGACAGGCCTGTGAAATCTTTCTATGAGCTCAGAATATCTGCCATTGTTGTGGTCCTGGCTGTTCAAAGGAGGGGCTGGAAATATGAATATTCTCATATCTTTTTAGAGTCAAGACTCACTATTGTCAGTTCCAGGTTGGGATCTAAAATTTACCATCAGAAAAAGCTAGATCACCCTTATTAGAACAATTGGTGTTTGTTTGTTTATTTATTTATGAAGAATCTGAAATGAGATTCATCTAACATTGAGTCTCCTCAGTGTACCTCCCTGGTCTTTGATGGAAGAAGTATAAGATCTTAAATAAACACTTGAAGTACACAGCTGTCTAAAACACACACACACACACAACAAACAAAACAAACAAACAAACTCAACAATAACAACAACAACAAAAACAAAACAGGGAATGCCTTGATATTTTATTACAGAGCTCTGCCTTGCTGTTACAAACTGTGTTGCATCCCCAGTCATCAGAGGGAGAAACTAACTGATCCAAATGATCATCCTCTTCTCCAGCCTCTAGGACAGGGCTGTTGTCATACAGTGGTAGGGATTTACACACATCTGTATATACATATCTTGTGGTTGAGTGTGCTTAAAGTCAGCTTACAGAGGTGCATACAAAGGGAGAGAAGACAAGGTGGCACTTGATATGACCTAGTTTGCAGTCACCCAGAGACCCAAGAAATAATATTCTCTAAAAGAAAGGCAAACATGTGAAGAGTGTCCATATTAATATAGCAAGCACAGTTAGGGAAGCCAACTGGCAGCTCTACCTGCATGAGTGCTCCCTGGGAGAGGATCACCAGCCAGGCAGCTGCAGAAGCCTGGCAGGTTTACACACACACATACATACACACACACACACACACACACACACACACACACACACACACAAACACACACAAACACACTCTGTCAACACCATTCACACAGGAAAGGAGAGGAAAGGAAGGAAAACTGAATCTAGTTCTCCATTGAGATGTCCCCTGAGCAAAGTGGTGATACTTCTCTGCTTCTTCCCAATTTATTTCTTCTCCCTAGAGCAGCTTTTCCAGGTCAGTAAGAGACTGTGCCAGCTGCCCTGGCTAGGAGAAATATGGTGAAAACCCCAGAAGAGCAGACATATCCTGGTAGGGGGAAAACACTGCTAAAAAGCAGTTCCTAGAAGCAAAATGCTTGGGTGAGTTCTGGTTTGAGTCATGAGCCAAAAGACAAGGCAGACTAGCACAAATGTTGTTAAGGTGGATGCATGCCCAGTGCGAAGCGGACAAAATTCCCTTTCCGGTGCCACTGCACAATAGCACAACTGTGCCGTACCTGCAGGCCAGCTTCACAGGTAATGATGCTTTTACCTTTCACAAAACCCACAAAGTGCCTTCTCTGAGCATTTTCCTCCTAATGCTCTTAAGCTATTCAAGCTGCTGCTGCTCAGAGGCAATGCATTTTCACACTTGTGCTCTCTTCCTTTCACCTTCCTCCTCACCACTCCATCTGGGTCCTTAAGGGCTATAATTTGTTTAGTGGTTGAGTTTAGCTGTTCTATAGAGACAAGGCAGTATAGGTGAGCTTTTAGCAGCATGAATCACTTGAAAGCTAGTCTTTCAACAGCTGAAGTCAGGATCCATTTTGCATGTGCTGTAAGAGGATTCAGAGCTGCCTTGTTGTAGGAGGATGTAAGGGAGCAGGCAATTACAGCCCACAGGTACAGGTATCCTCCTACCCTGACAGGCTCCAGCAGAAGCCTTTTTCTGTGTTTTTTTGCTCATGCATATGAGAGTGATTGGATTTATAGCAGTTCTCAGGAGAGGCAGGTACTCAAGGATTTGGAGACATAAGGGCAAATTCTTCTCTTGAACCCACATGGTGGATTGAAGAGGAGAAATTAGCTGTATGAAATAAAGCCAGGTACTGTGACTCTTTCTCATAGGTAAATATTTCTTTAATTTTTTGATATATCCAGCTGTGGCCTGTAGCAGAAAGGAATATCTCATAATGAGCTCTGTTATAAATGGCTCTGAAACACAGAGTGTTGGAATGCCACTAAAAATATTTTGTCTGTGGCTTTTGCTAAGGCTCAGCTCCTCAGGAAATACTTTCATTGTTTAATGCTGTCATTTTGTACATATCCAATATTTTCTTAATCTGTCACTGGGAATAGTTTATTTATAACATATAACAAGCTTATTTTCCAATTGCATGCTGTAAATACGTCTTAACAGTCTTGCCAAAAAAACTAACTATTCACTGTAGCTGCTCAGTTATAGACATTTAACCACTTTATTAGCTTTTAAAAATACCAGAAGTATGTGTCAAATCCTCCCCCTTTTTTTCCACTGAAATAGTGGATGTACAAGTTTGAGTCAGGATTTAGCCCCGAATTTGTTATTCACATCTCTCCAGAAGTAATACCAAGGGGCAGAGGGACTTAAAGACACCTATTACATGTTTCTTACCTGGCCCTTAAAAATTTGCCACTAGTCCATGATAAAAACAACTTAGAAAACAAGGAATCCCTCTGGTCTTGCTGGGGAGACTTCAGTGCCATCATAACATGTCTCTTGTTCTCCCCTGAAAGATATGAAGGGTGCAAAAAAGATTCTCTCTTTCTTAGGTCTTGGGATTGTTATATAGATTGCAAAATGCTGAATTTTGCAGCTGGCAACCAGGTAAAGCTTATAAAATGTGTTTCATGGGCAGTGCAAGATAGCATGTATTCTGCCACAGTTCCTGTTTGCTTGGAGGAGCTCATTGATCAAAGACTTTTGTACTCTAAACGTTACTAAGTCTATACACGAGTGTGCCTCTGTGTGTGTGTGTGTGTGTGTGTAGAGGATAAAAATGAAGCTATGTGGAGTACAGAGATCTTGCTGAAGCATTCATACATCTGCCAGCAAGTCTGCTGACAGTTTAAGGTTTTTTTAATATATTTACACAGCTGTAATATATATACTTTTATGGGGAACATTTTCCGTCATTAGCTTTCCAACAGGTTAAGAAGGTTATTCATAGATATATCTACACACAATGAGCCAAACTCTGGTCTCAGCTGTAACAGTAAATACAGAGTCAGTCATTAAAATTGATTGCTTTTCCTTTTATTTTTTTTTTTCCATTTAACTTGTACCTGGTAACAAAAAGGGATTTGTCCTCCCTGTATTCCAAGATCTCAGCAAGACTGCTGACCTTCTGTACTCAAGCAGATAATCTGATGGTCATTTCTGTGTCACAGCAGTGGAAACAGCCTGCCAGCACTTAGTGTGTTCTGCAGTCATATGCTTTGGCTGATAAGATGATAGGAATCAATCTTTCTGCAAGTAATGTCCAAAGGTTGTCTCTAGGACTGTTTTAATTCACAAGTGCTGCTTCTACCTCACTAATATCTAAAAAATAGTCAAGAATTTCCTCAGATATATATTTCTTCTGAATAAAAGCCATATACACACTTTAGCCACACTTAGAGCAAATTTTCATTAGAACATCATTAAAATGTGGCCTGTGATATGGGCCCAAAGCTGATATTTCCTCTGCAAGTGGAAACTTTTAGTAAATGCACTTCAGTGCTTAGAAAGTAATTCCAGATTTCTGCCACTATCACAGAGACTGGAGTTTGTTCTTTGTTGAGTCACTCCTTTTAACTGATATGGTTAGACAAGTTTTTAGAGCAAACATTCTTTTCCAGCTGTGTCAGGAGATTTTGAAAAGCTGCCTTGTCAACTGTCTTAATGTGGTGGCTTCATGGCTGTAGGGACACTGTGTCTCAGCACTGCCTGCACTGCTGTTGCTTTGCACTGCAAGAAACTCAGTGGATGAAAAGGAGCTGGGAAGGACTATGTCAAACCAGAGCCACAGGGATCTCCACAGAGAGTAAACTGCACTGTTTTCAGGATCACACTAATTTATGTATGAGGAAATAATCAAAGTCATCTGAGAAACTTGGGATGCACTCCTGCAGTATATTAGCAAACTAAGTAGGCTGTAAGGCCACAGTTGGATGTTGGCAAAACTTGGCCATTGCCTAAACTGAATGATATCTCTATCAAAGCAGTCTTTTCTCTTTGCAAAAGCTAGTTACAAAACAGTGAATTCCCACACAGTATGGCATTCCATCTCATTGCAGGACAAGCTGCAAGACAAACACGGAAATCACTGAAGTGAATTAGACTGGAAAATATCTTCCACAGGGGCCAAATCTTTTCACATATTTCTACTCTACCAGACAGAACTAAGCCCTGACCCTCCAATTTAATTCTCTCAGTAAAGCTAGAATGAGTCCCAAATAAGTTCTAGATTTCCAACTTAATATGGGACTTCCTTTCAATACAAGGATTAGAATAAAATATTGGAATGTTACCTATTTCTATATTTGTAATATTTTTTCAATAGAAGCCATTAAATTTAGATTGAAGCATATGCAGTTGTCCAGCCTTCTACACCCTCTTTGCCCAGTCCTCCCACTGCTACCTCCAGCCACCCTTACCTGTCAGCAAGAGGGACAGGAAGGGGACACAAGCAGTGAGACAGACACTGGGGAACACAAAGCTGTCACTGGGTGCTTAGTGCAGTACCTGTGTGGCAGCAGCTGAGCAAAGAATGAGCAAGAGGGATGGTTCAGGTGAGACATGGTCTGAGTGATCTCATTGTCACTCAGTGGGCTCTGCATGCCAGGCTGCTCCCCCCTGGGACAGCTGCATGCACTGCCCAGAGCTGGAGCTACCTGCAAATCCCAGCTGCCTTCAAGGTCTGCTTTAGTTTGCCTGAGTAAAGGTATCCCCGAGGTCTGGTTACATATTGGTTTCTGTTACATGCGAAGGAAGAGGGAGGATTTTTCAAGGAAAGGTTATTAAATTCTGTGATAAGATGCTGAGAAACCCAAACATAAACTCCCTCAAAAATAATAGTAACTGTGTGAGAAATTCTTCATTTCAAGTGTTTGTATAGTGTAGCCCTATATAATGTTACCAGCTGTAGTCCTAAGTGTCGCAATCTTAACTATACACCAGCATGTGTTTTTAAATGTAATGCATTTTGATGTCCTGTTTGCATTGGACTCACTACTGTAGGTCTCTGCAGGACACTGTTTACAAAAGAGATTACCAAAAATAAAAATTACAAAACAAAGTGGTGTAAGTTTCAGAAATGAGAGTAGGAATGCCTCCCTCCGGAAGTTTTTGCCACAAGTCCATATGTAAACAAGACCAAAGAGATTCATTATAAATCAAGTTATTTTCCTATTACCTCAGTAAGATGGGGGATCAACAGCTATCTCGGTCTTATTTTGCAGGCTGAAACCTGGAACTAGTTTAAATCTACTTTAATCTAGTTCATAGTTCATGAAACAGCTGTATTGAAATGGAAATTTTTTGTGTTGTGTTCTGTACCTTCTAGATGAAAAAAAAAAGCCACATGAAAAGTAGTTCTTGTTTATGAATCATTTATCTCTCTAGAACAAGAAAAGGTAGACTTGGTAAAGTTACCTCCTTTCTATGCCACCAAGATGGACTCAGTTCTGGCTTTTGCACTGGCTTACAATTACACATATGTAATTGTACACAGTCACATCAGTGGGAAGAACATTAAATTTTTTTGTCGCTCTCTTTCCTACTCCACCCCCCAATTTCCAATTTATTGCAGTAAAAATAAACAGTTCAATATGAGCTGCTCTTGCTTTATGTCTTTTCTCTTTTTCTTTCTTTTCTCTTTCTCTCTCTTTCTCTCTCTTTCTTTTCTTTCTTTCTTT
>WBNO01032408.1:28617-111990 GCA_013400575.1 Peucedramus taeniatus | reverse complement strand
CTTTCCCAAACTTTCCTTTCCCAAACTTTCCTTTCCTTCCCCAAACTTTCCTTTCCCAAACTTTCCTTTCCTTCTATAAACTTTCCTTTCCCAAACTTTCCTTTCCTTTCCCAAACTTTAACCTTCTTCGACCATGAAGGCAACATATTTGTCATGCAGAGCACCATTGAACAATTACTGATGTTTACCTTACCTCTCATGTAAGTTAATTTGGTCACCACTCGATGATGTCCTTAGTTTCTGTTATAAGAGTATATAGAAGTCCTGCTCATCATCAAGGTCCCTTTAGCCTAAATGCTGTTTAATTATACATTCTGTAGCTATATGGCACAGCAGAGTGTGGAGAACTGGGAGACAGCATAACTTTGTAATGTGCCATTTGTCTTAATAAATTAACTTTCACAATTTTAATGGTCAAACAGCATGCTGGTGTTGCTATAGTGATTCTGATTTAAGAATATGTACAGAGCTGGTGAGGACTTCAAACTAGTGTACCATGTCACTTTACATATCAATAGAAACAATCCCTGCCCCAAAATTCATTACAGCCTGAATAGGCAACGCAGACAAGAGGGTACCTGGTGAACAAAGGCTCAAAAAGGAGAATATCCATGGCCACATCCACTGGTGTGTTCCTGAGAGTGAGCCTATGCACTCAGCTACCTACTCTTGCTGCCTCAGTAGCAGAGGCAGTCTTAAGCACCTAAGAGCTGTGAAACTTAATTCAGTCAGGCAAGCTGACATCCTTCCTAATTACATTGTGCAAATAGACTCATGAGTGAAGTGTGTTCACATCAACACTTGAAGGAAACAAATATAAGCCCTGCTTGTTTCAACAGCTCCTGGCTATAAATCTGAGACAGCTTTGTACAAGATCAGACCTAAGTTGTACACATGGTCCCCTGCATAGCCGCACTGCTACAGAGCCTGACTACAAGAAAGAAATCTGCCTGAGCAAGGATTTACCACTCCAGGCAAGTGATATACTCTGGTTTATAAGTATAAATTTTCACAGATAGGAGAAGCATTTTGTTCCTTGGCCACAATAGATGCTGATACGTGCCTTAGCTGGGATCCACTGTGCTCCGTGCTGATGGCTGTAAGGTGGCACAGTAAATGGATCCTGTGCTGGCTGACAATATCACAGTGACAGATGAGTATTATGATAATCACAAGGTACTGGATAATCACCTCTCTTACTTGCTTGCTGCCTGAGAATTAGCTCTCCTCTTCAGAATAAGGAGCAATTTTACTACAGTCAAACTCTCTGATTTTGGGCTGCTCCAGACAGGACTCTGACCTGAAGCTGGCCTTACATATTTTTTTCAACGATTCAGAATAACATAAATATTTGGAGATTATGCTCCATTTTAGATATATTGGCCATTGAATGTAGGTGTTCAGTTTGTCTTCAGGAAATGTGAACCACAGATCATCCAAGGTAATGGCTCTCGTTTATAACTCTGTAATAATTGGTACTCTGTAACACAAGCAACTGTATCACTGAGATTTTTCACTGTGACTGAAAAATTTTTGTAAGCGCCCAGTCAACAGTTATGTACCATTACATGTATCAATTTAAAAAAATAATCTGAGAAAGCATAATGCTAACTCCTTTTGGAGAAAAGCACTCAGATCAGGTTTTATGCAGCAACAGAAGAAACAAGGGCTGTTTACCACAGCACACATGTCGCAAAAGCTGCTGGTATTCAGTTGAATGTCTGATTTCTCTGTTTGAAAGAACAGTCCACTGGGTGCAGTTAAAATGCAAAGAAGAGTATAAAAAAGTGGAATCCTGTGTGGGTGAATAAGCAGTTTCTTTGAAGCTCAAATCTGACACATATTTCAGAGCTCAACAGAAACAAAAATCAATTCTCAGATTACTCTTCTTTCTAGCTTTGGATGAACTTGAAAGAAGAGCTGACACCAGCATGTACAAACATGTCCACAACCATTTCTGGGCCCTTTGCATTTCCAGGAACAGGCAAAAACAACCAACATGAGGAAATAGCTTGGCAAATAGACCCAGAACATTGTCTCAATTTTTTTACTACTCTTACCTTCTTCTAGTGACTGACCCCAGAAGACCTGAGGTTTCTATTTCCTAAAGCTCCCAGTTGAATATTTGTCCCCTGAGGAATGTTAGCTACAGACTCTTAATGACAACAGAGACAGAGGCTCTGCCTTCTGCATCATCTCCAAGATTAGACAAGTACAGAGAGGTGTGTTATTCTTCCCCTCCTTACCTTCCCTTCAGCCAACAAATCTCCCTTCTGCACTTGATGAGTAGAAGAAGGAGGAGATGCAGAGGGAAATATGAAAGAAGAGAAATTTGTCGCTTACCCAGAGGAATTCCTCAGCAGATTAGGACCACTGGATCACCTCTCAAGCAAAACCTGCAGCTGATATCTGAAGATGTCAAACCACATGGTCAGCTTTGCAGGTGGAGCCTGAGGTTCTGCTGATGTCCTGAGAACCTGCATGGGATGGGAATCTGGTCCAGCACATTGCTCCACAAATAACAATGTAATCCACAATCAAGGGCTCAGCCTCATCTACCCTTGGCCATGAGATACTGATGGCAGGCTCCCATCCTTACCCATTGGTGGGCCATCTGTCCAGGAACACCTACCCTTCAAATCCAACCCCTTACAGAAAATGTTAATGTGGCTCAAGGTCTTTGAAAACCATGGGGTGGCAATTTTCTATACAAAATGCCATGCTCAGTGGTGGAAAATATTTTGTAGGAAGTTCAGTCACAATTATTCCTGTTTAACTGAAATAGAAAATGTATAGTGTATTATTTTGATCATCTAAGTACTGCTGCTGTGCTAGGAAAAGCGATTCGCTCAGCAGCAGGGGGTTCACAGGCTCTTCTCACCACTTTACATTCTGCTTTGAGCAACATCCAAACTCAACTTAACATTTGTATTCTCTTCCTTGTGTTGTTATGAGGTAATAGTTCTCTTATCTAAATCTTATCTGCCTAGCTGCAATTTTTATATTTTCCTCTGACTGTGTTAGTCACATAAGATCGAAGAGCATGAGAATTTAGTAAATCTTTCAGAGCTTAAGGTTACAAAGGGTGGAATTTGTTTCATCAGTCAACTTTATTAATGATCTGCAGTCTGAACTGGATTTGAAGTTGAAGTGAGTAGCACTCACTAACAAAAGAAATAAAATGCACCATGAGAAAGATTTTGTCTATTAATGTCTGCTACTTTTCAGTTACAATAACGGAAATAGATTAAATGTACTACAAAGAGTGAAAAAAAAATAAAGTCTTTCTCTTTATTTCTCTCCTTCTCTGTTATTGCTCAAATAAGATATTTAAGTATACATTGTCACTTAAAAATTGGTTTATGATCTTTATTCAAGCAGTATTCCAATATAGGCAGAAAAACTAAGTTTTTCAGAGTATAAATTGAATATCACAGATCTGTATATAGATCTACCACCTTTCAGGTGCCATCAGCTGTGAAGTTTATTATATTTTAGGCATGAACTCTGTCTTTACAGCACAGGGAACAGTGAGGCTTGGATTGTGGCTGACATTTCTGTGTGGTGTGTAAATGAACGTGTGAGGGATGATTATGGACATGCAAGTGTCCCTCTCTAAAACATCTTACCAGAAACTTTTCTAAGGATTAGGCAGCTGACCAGCTTCTGCAAACCTTTCATAATTTTTCCAATCTCTCTCACTGCCTTCCAAATGAAATTCTCTCCCCAGGAAAATGTTCATTAGTTGCTCACCCAGAAAGGAAATTAATGACTCAAAAATTATGACCAACAGAATGCATTTTGAAGATAGCCAGTCCTGAGAAATGTCATGTTTGTTAGACTAATTTCTATTCCCTAGTTTTTGAATTTGGGTTATTTTTAAATGGTGAAAGTGAGGTAACATGCCATGTGGCTGTGGAGCTGTATCACAGGGTAGATCATTGTCCTTCCTGGTGGTGTAAGTGTACTGGAAAATAGACACAGCCCTGGGAACTGTGGTTCCAGCCCTGCCTCTCCACCTTATCAAATCCATATCAGCACTGTTTAGAAGCCAGAGCACAACTTCTATGCCATGTCAAAGCTCCATTTTGAAAAATGTCCTTACCAATCAGACCAGCTCTGCTTTGATAATCCATTACTATGCATCATTTCAGGGAGACATCAAGCAAGGAGGCACAAGCATTTTTTTGCTGTGTGCTAGAACACTGAGAATGTGAAAAGGAGAAAGAATTAATTTCTAACCCTCTTGGAGTTGGAGAAAGGCAAAATGGCTGTTATCCTCCATCCTCAAAATACGAGTCATTAAACATGAAGATATGTTTATTGCAGAGTTTTACATCATATTTAAATGCCCCATTTGACTAGGCTTAGGCATAGTCACAAGTCACAATATTCTTCCACTTCTCATAAAAGTGAGGTAACTAACCTGTGAGATATTTATTCTATACAGGCAATTTTCTAGCAAAGTTATTTTTATATTTGATCAGTACATATCCCAAACTGCTTATGGTGTCAAAAGAATCTTCAGCCTGGAGTTGTGATGAAGAGGAGTGTGTAGCCTTTTACATGGGTGGCCCTTTCAGTCAAGAACAGTTCACCAGTACACCTGTATTTTCCAAGACAACCAATTGCCAAAAGCCAAATAAGAGACAAAAGGTACTTCTCTGATTTTGTGCAATCTAGAAGGAAGACCACATACCACGTAGGTGTGATAAAGTGGATTAAATCTCTTTAACAAAAAGAGAGTTGCAAGGTTTCTTTAGGGTAAAATAAGAAGGCTACAAACATCTCTGTAACTTCTGGTGAAATCAGAGTAGTGTCTTCATCAAAGGCTTTTATGACCCTATCCAGCTCACTTGTCTCTTGATCTTATTGTTATTGTATGCATTAGAGAAGAACCAGCAAATGAATTTAGTGCAACAAGAGAGAAGAGAGCAAGGAAGAACCAGAGACAGAGCCAGAACAAGTTCTGGCAGCTATTCTTCAGAAATGCCTGAAAAGACATTTACGGGATGAGTGTTCCCAGAGAAGAGCTTAGAAGTATCACCAAAAGAGTGGTTTCTTAACAAGTTTCTGCTGTGTGAGGGGAAATGGGACTTTGCATACTCCTTTTAAACAAACAGTTTGGCAGCAAAGATGATCAGTTCCACTCACTCCATCAGTGAGCTAAAATTTATTTTCCCATTGTATCCTAGCCAAAGCTATTTTGTGCCATGGAAAGATTACAATTGATTTCATTTTCAGTGGATGATGTCCTTAGGCCCCAAAGAGAAGCTTCCTGTTGCACCCCTCTTACTGCAAGGCTTGCAGAGGAAGACTCAGCCTGGCCTTCATCTGTCCCACAACAGGTTTGAATTGCACTTAGTAACAGTGGCTCCAGAGTGCAGCAGGGAAACAATGTCATTTCTTACCTGCCTTTGGCCCATGGAGATGAGTCTTGTTCAAGAATTACTTTCCATACAGGTTGCAAAGTATTCTAAGACAGGGATTTTGAAATCAGTACATCTTTCTGTATCAGTAACTGTAATTTCCTATTAGCAGCTCTACCCAGAGATGCCAGAAAAAGAAGTACTTAAGTATATCTTTAAGGTGAATGGCAATTCTGTTGAATTAAGCACATAGGCAAGAGTTTTACTGGCTGGCTTCTCTAGGTAGAGTATATAAACAAATGAAACCTACTAAAAAAATAATGACAATATTCAAAATAATTTGGTCTCAGACTCAGAACTAAGTAAATTTAGAAATAAATTAGAAAAATAATTTCTGGGTTGGACTGACCTTTTCCTGTGGATTCAGATCCTGGTGGTACACAATTAGTGATGTAAAACAAGAAACATGATGTCTAAATTAGGGAAATATATCAGATATGAGGAAAACAACTGCGAGAGAATGGTGTTCATGAAGAAAGGGTAACATGACAGATTATTTTGAATTTTTTTGTGCATGTTTATTTTTACCCTTAAAGCTAAATCACATAAGTAGCAGTGATCTCTGTTTTCTCTCTGCCCAGCAATGCACTGAGCAGCTGCAGGGGCAGAGCTGTGCTCACGGAGCTCTGTGTACGTCATGAGATGAGAGCCAGCAGCATGTGCAGCAGGCACAGCATCAGCATCAGAGCCTCTTAAAGCTCCAAAGGAGCAGCTACATCCCTCATGCCTGTGAGCAATGATGTATTTATATAGTGGGCCCTCACAGCTCCAAGGAATACCTAATTTAAAACTCTGATCATTTAAATTCTCATATACATATAAATATATTTACTGAAGAAGCTGTGAACCATTAAAAGGAAATGACTGAGAATAAACAAAATATTGTTTTGAGGAGGTGGCTCTGTGTCCCATACAGCTTTTTTCAAAATACAAAGGCAGACATGTAAATCTCAGGTACTCAGCTGGCAAGAGGCGGGAAATTCAAAGCCAGGGCTGCTACTCTGTCCTAGGTTGGCCTTTTGGTGCCCTGTGATTTTAAGAACTTCACCTCAGTGTGTGTAATCTTGTTTATAAAATGTGTCACAGTACTTATTAACAGGGGTGCAAATTCTGCCTGCCTGCTGTTTCAATGCTGTTGCTTTATCCAGCGTGCATCCAGGATGAAATTGGTCTAAGGCAAAAGTGAATGCCACAACCCTGCAAAAGTCCTTCATTTTGCAGGACTGCCCTCTCAGTCAGTAGCTCTTGTTTATTGCAAGTGGTCTGCATGGACTGATTTGAACTGTCCTTTATCATGTGACAAGAGAGACAGAAATTATCAAGGAAACCATGAAAGCAAGTGCTTACAAAGATGTCTGCTGCATTTGACCTACATTTCACCCATCTGTTACAAATCTGATTTATGGAAAAAAACTGAAATTATAATGCTTCCTGAAAACCTAAACACTTTTAACTTGGTCTAATTTTGTTGAGTCACATCCTTTTCCTGATACCTATCTGTCTTCTTACTAAGCCAAGATATTACACATAAGACGTAGAATGATAATGTTCCTAAGCTCCAGCTGATTATTTTCTCTAATGTCAGACATGGGAGATGCATAACAGCATAGAAGTCAGGATAAGGAAATGGTGGAGCAGCACCAAGTAGGAGAAATTACAGGCTTTGCTGTGTGATTGCCAGCTAGGAGCCTTAGCAGGTCAGCAATCTGAATGATTGTTTATGCAGAGCAGATTTTCAGGGAGCCACACGTCTTTGTGTTAATTTCAGTGTCAGAGACATACAATGCTCTGTCACCTCGGAAAAAGGAGGGGAATGAGCAAAAGTGCTACAGAAAAGGATCTGGGAAATGAAGCTTTAATAAATTCTGCTGCAGTATACCATCTGTTCCAATGGGAAATCTATGCTGTCATAAATATGAGTGTTGTGGCTAGAAAGACGAAGGGCATGCAACCCAAATTTGTAGATACTGTGTCATGAAAACTGCAGAATAGAGCTGAGGCATTAACATGATGAAGTTGGATTCTTTTCTGGTTGGGAGTACTTCTTGATAATGCTTTGGTCCCCTTTATTTAATTAATTACACAAGCTCAGTAGGTGACAAGGTTTGTAACAAAAATCTAACACAAATATTGACAAAAAAGTTGACCTGTGTTCATTTATTGTGAGTAATTATTGAGTGTAGCAATGTGTTTTCTACTCCTTTTGGTGGGCAAAATTTTTACAAGGGGAGGGTTCTGAAGAAATCACCAGACCTTGCACTCTTAGGGAAAAGTCAGAGGGGTATCTGATAATAAGCAGGATTAATATACCTGAGAAAAATATTAATATTCCCACTCTGTGTCTTTTAATTCCTACCTGACTGAACAAAAGGTAGCAAGAGCAAGATGCAATATAATTAATTATTTTAAAATTAAATTTCCTATTACCCACAAACCATATTCATGAACAAGGACTCCTCTCCTTAAAGGCAGCAAAAAGAGACCAAAAATTAGTCTCAGTTCCAATAAATGTCTGATATAATCTTTTTTTTTCCTATTTTTTATTATTCGCAGATGCACAATATAGCTGCTAATGTTGCTTAAAACAGGGATAATAACATCACAGGCAGGCTAATATGTGTGCTCTGTGAGAAAGCTGTTTTGAAAGGGATTTCTCTCTTCCATGACTACCAATGCCTTCTCCAATGTAATACAAATGAATTCTAACATAAATACCAATGGACTCCTTGCTTAATATTTACTTTTTGTCAGTACCATTCATGTACAGCTCAGTCACAGAAATGCAGTGGAAAATTCTGATATCCATGCAGGATTTTAGAAGAAAAAGGTAACTTATTTTTGTAGAACTGCCACTATCCAGAAAACATTTAGCCCACTAAGAACTGGGACAGGAGCTAATGCATACCAAGCATGCAGTATGTAAAAGCATATTTTGTCAGTGTTGGGCAGGCAAGGTCTTACAAGCTCACTTTAAAATGGGCCTTCCTTTCCCTGTTCTATCCATTTCCACTGTTTCAGAACCATAGTTTGAAAAATCCTTTATTCAGCCACAGAAAAACCTTTTTTTGCACTTCAGATGTATTCATATCTATTTGTTGGCATTGTAAATGGAATAGATAAGCCTATTAAAAATCAGGGTCCATCTCTAAGCAAGAAAGACTTCAATAAAAAATGTGCAGGCCGATGGTAAGATCAAAGCTTAGTTATAGCTAGTGACATAAAATAATAATGTCATATATGCGCCTTTTGAAGTACAAGCAATTGTGTACAAATATGCATTGAAGTCCACTAGTTTGTTCATGGAGGACAATTTCAAAATCAGGAATTTTGAATGGACTGAAGTGCAAAGTCAGGTTCTTCACATACTTATGCTAACAAGTTTTTTTCAACATATCATATTGCTTACAAAATCTATATAATTTCCAGATGATCCTTGTGACTAACTTGTAAGATGCACAGCATAGGACTACTGGTCAGAAGTGCTTGACTCTCAGTAGTTCTATTGGATCAAATCCCTGGACAGCTTTTCTATTCTGTATCCACTGCTTTTGCATTTATTTAACTCAGGAACAGGAACTCACTGTAACCATGTTTTACTTGCTAGAACGCCCCTGGGACAAAGATGTCCTTTCTGTGAGATGGTTCCAGGAATTGGCTCCTTACAGAAATATGGAAGCTAAAGGTTGCATGACCAGCTGTGCTGGGATTTATAAGCACTGTGGAACTGTGATTTGTCCATGCCTCTGAATGCTGAAACTGCCTTATCAAGAGGTAGTGCTAAAAAAAAACAAAAAAAAATTGTTGGCATCCACAAGAAGTAGACAATGTATGTATATATTGTTCAAACCTGGTAAAACTTTCTTTCTGTACCGTCCCCACACTTTCTGCCCTCAGACAGAAGAATGGAGAAGACGTGGTGAGAGATGACAGAATGGAAGACAAGAAACTCCAGCAGCACTCAGAAGGTGGGTTGCTGCACCAGAGAAATGCTTTGGAAAACGTTTTGGGCTGCTCTGCTGCTATAACAATCTGAATTTACTAGGTGCTTTGAGATGCACTTGCAAACTGAACAACCTGCAACAGCCCCATGAGATAGGTAAGACAGAGCAAGCTGAAAATAGCCAACGATCTTTTGCTTGGAATCATACTAGGATGGCTTTGGCAAGCACACAGTGACCTGTAACAGAATTGGTTCAAGCTTTTCCTGCATTCTGTAGGACTCATGACCACAAAGAAAAGGCTTGCCTTGCTGAAGCAAAAGGTAGGAACAGATACCAAGATTCATACTGAGATTCTCCGTATGAATCAATGAGTGCAAAAATACAGTAGAATCACAGTAATATATAATACTTGACAACATTCATCCAGATATTTCACCTAAAGAGCTTAGGAAAATTGACAAAATGAAAAAAAGTGTCTTCTGGAAACTTTGTGGTAGGTTTTCACACTTAAAAGGTAGACTTTCTCAAAGAGTTAAGTAATTGCAGTCATGCTGTCTTAAAATCTGAACTTGGAGGAGATGATATCCACTGAGGAAATTATGGTTTGATTTATCATTTGTACTGTGTAGGATACAGAAAATGAAAAAAAAAAAAAAAAGAATAATGAAATCTGTACTGTTCTTTCACAGAAATGTAAGCACCTTTCTCTGGGCACTACCTCAATGTATGGAAACTTTTGTCTCTCACTCTTACTCAGGCACCAAAGATCTAAAGTGCTGTCAGACACCTAAGTCTCTGTCCTTAATAGGAAAACTACTTTATATCTCATTTATAACTGGTCACTATGTAGGAAGCCTAACTACTACCAGAAACAAAACTGCAGTCTGCATGCCTGGATGGTGCCTTGCAGGGCAACAAAGTCCTTTGTTGGATCTACATTTGTTCAGTATCCCAGTGGACATGACAGGTATCACAGGAAAATAAATTCAAGTGTTCCAGATCCTAAACTAATAATACCTAAAATTTATGTTTCTCATAACAGAACCTTAGCACCAATCACACAGAAAAGACAAACTACTTGGTTTCCATTGGATTATGCCTGAACTACCCGTCCTTCTTGAACAGCAGGCTTAGATTCATATTTTGAGGTCATCATCTGAATTATGGGCACCATTTGAAAGAAAATTACCTCATTCAGTCAAAAACTGGAGGCTGCCTGTGAGACAGGACAGTGAATGTCCATGGTATATCTAAGCAATTGTTTTGATCCTCAAACTGGAAACAAAAATTAAGACTAAATTATTTCCACTGTTTCCGTTGGTTGGAAACACTCTGCTTACTGTCTTATCACCATTATAGAAATTGTGAAAAAGAGGATAAATATCAAGTTTGTTGAGAGTCATTAAGACAGGCTAACATCAGAATAGTCATCCATCAAGCCGTCTCTTTGGTCTGTATAAAGATTATCAAATACATGGTATTTCAAAGTGCTAATCCCTGCCTAAGTAATGCATTAGCAGCTGCGCTGCATTCCTAGAAGAGGATCCCTATTTCCCAAGAGCTCAGGAAAGCATCCCAATTGTGTGGGATGCTTCCATAGTCCTGTGCTGCCACTGGACTCTTTTTCTCTTACTTCTATTGAACCCATAGTCAAAGTGGAAAGCCAGTGCATGTTCGCTCTTAACAATTTGTGCAGGATTTGTCTACAACACCTACAGAGAAGGTCAAAGGGAGATTGTTACATCTGACTCAGGAAGGAAAGACTGAATCAGCTATGCAAACAAAATAAATCTGTATTATGGGGCAAAGAGATTGACCTTTAGACATAGCAATGATGGCAGAATGGAACAGTCATAAAGCTGTTAACCTAATGATTTGGTCTGACAATCTTGAATCAAACTGAAAAATATTTTATATATAATATTTTAATATTTCATTTCTGCAATTTTTTGTTAAAGCATTAAGTTGTCTTTTGTGATCAAGTTTTAATTAGGTATCTAAAATATGAAAAATCCCACATTTGTTGCATAACAAGTCCAGAGCTGGTTGGACATCTCCTGGACTTTACTTCTTAAATATAAAAATTAACAGAAGTTCCCATAATTAAATATTTATAATCCTGGGCATTGTGATAAATTTTTACAGGCTCAAAAATATGAACTTAGCTGAAATGAAAGATTCACTATACACAGCAACAAAAAAAAACACTCAAGGGCTTTAGCAAAGTGGGACCTTAAAAACCAAATTTATAACTCTTTAGATTTTTACAGAGTACCAGTGATATATGGAATGGAGTACATTTTCAGTGCAAACACACCTGAATTTTTTCCACAGCACTAAAAGCACTGTGCAGTTTACCCTTGAACCTGATCCATAAGAGTCACTTTAGATCTGAAAACATCATGACAACGAACAAAGAGTAAATATTAGCCATTGCCCAGACACTTACTAGGAAATGTGTCTTGCTATAAGGAGTCTGCAATACAAATAAACAAGATAGGGAATGACAGGAGGAGATAACACTGAGGAAGTGATTTGTCTAACAGAACAATGGCTGACTGCAGTATAGCATCTGGTTCCCCACCCTTCACGAGTTCAAGTCACAAGTGTTTTGCCCATTTTACAGACATGTTACTTGCCCAAACACAATTTTGATACTTATTTTAGAAGTAATATCAAAACATAGTGTTACTCACTTCTCAATGAGATTAAAACACCTTTAACCATCTCAAGTAATTTCACTTACCTAGTGAGAAAATTGCACTGTTTACAGACTCTTGTGTTCCAGACACCAATGGACTGATTTTATTTCTCCCTCCTAATAAGTGATTAAATGATCAATGTAAAGAGGCATGTATCCTGTCACCTGGGAAACTTGTGTTCTTAAATGATTGTTCATTTGGACACTATTAGTCAGAGTACAATGGGGCATGGAAACACTTGTGCTTCCCAAAATAAAAACAGAGTAGTCAGAGCATTGATCTAAGGCAGTTTGTGTCCTCTTTCTACCAAGGTACAGTGCAGGATGCTTTCAGGAGAGATGCCAATCCTCTCATTATGGATAATTATTTTAGACTATTCTGTCGTCTACCACTGCTGAATCTCATCTTAATGGCAACTTGAGATATGTAGTCTGCTACATAATAGGACATTATCTCAAAAGTTCATTCCTCTTTCTACATTCTCAGTAGGCTTTGGGGAATAACAGATGCAGACAACTGGCAGGCAAACATTTTTGCTTCCTTTGCCCTTCCTCCCCTCCCAAAAGAACTGCTAGGAAGACACCCATTATCTCAGCTTGCAAACACACAATTGCCTTAGTCAACTGAGTGAGATGGAGAGGAAATACAAGGGTAACCCACCAATCTGAAACATAAGCTGTCTTTACTCTGGCTGGCTACTGGGCAGAGATGAAAAGCTATCTGAGAGGGAGATGAATGATATTTCAGTACCACAAGCTCACCAATCATTGTCACCTCTCTAGGGCAGGTTTACAGTGCATGCTGGAAAGCTGCTTCTAGTGATTGAACTGGTAGGTCCAGTGCAATGGGACTAGTTTGGAATTACTGGCTCAAATCCAGGACAATCATATTTAATCCTGAGCCTATCTCCTTTTAGTCTCTTGCCTTTGTAAGGTCTTTAAGTAGGAAACTCCTGAGGAACTTTTCCTAGAAAGCTGTGCACCATGCTCAACATGTTCAGGCCTCGCCCGTGATTAAGGCCACAAGTTTCCAGCTAAACACTAATTCAAAGACAAGCATTAGATACTGATTGATTTGCTCTTCTGGGCATTTTCCATCCTTAAGGGAATGTCAGAAAATATAATTGTTAAATTAATATTTTTTCCTAATACTCTAAATTTCCAAGGTGATTAGAGGTTCTAGAGAATATTATGGACATGTCTAGAGCAATGCCAGCAGCACCGCACAAAGAAGCACTTCTTCCAAATCAGTAGAGACCTTTAACCAAACACTTGAGTCTCTTAGCTGTGAGGAAAAAAGAGCTAGAGGCATGATACTGGAGGTGAGGAGGCTACTGAAGTCGTTCTTGGAGATGATCTTTTATATTCTCCTAGAAAATAAAAGACTTCCAGTGAGAGGAAACAAAAGACCTGAACAGCAGGAATATTTTGGGACTGGAGCCAGGAAAAAGAGTCAGTAACAAAGACTGGTAATTTTGCATGAATTGCTGTTTTGTGTTGTTGAGCACCAGGACACAGCTGGTGTACTGGCGAACCTGAGATTTTGTATTAACTGTATTGAAATGATAATGAAGTTTTTATTTTATGATTGCAGATGTTAGTGGATTATTGTTATTAAGCCTATTAGTGTAATAGTACAAATATGAGTTTCTTTTTCTTACAGTCTTATTTGTTGTAGGTTAAATTAAATTTAGATAGGGATTAAATATTTTAAAACATCATAAAGGTCAATTAAGGAGATAAAAACACATAGAAGAAGGTAGAGTAGTTTGTTTCAAATTCTTGAGAATTTGTGAACTTACTGCCTTCTGCTATTACACTCCAGGCATGTACTTAGTGATTCTGTATGGTGATCCCTGGTACAGTTCATGCAAGAAGGTTGTTTCATGAAACATTGAAAGAGCAGTGGTCTGTTTTGCAAATTGTTTTCTCCCTGTGCCTCATTTGAAAAAAAGAAAACAAAACCCAAAACAACTAGAACTGCAAAGTTCTTAACTTCCTGGGACATCTAGATTTCTGCCTGCCTAATGTGGAGCATCTCAGAGCTGCTCCATTTTCAGAGAGGACGGTCTTCCCGTTCACATTTTCAGTGAATTAGTCTTTTCCTGAGTATCTCAGCTGAACACCCAACAGGCTAACCATAATTGTCAATATTAGCTTATTCCATAGTTAATGCATTTTTCAGCTATATAATTCAGAAAAGAATCATAGAATCATCAAGGTTGGAAAGGATTTCTAAGATCATTGAGTTGAGCCATCAAAATACATCACTTATTATTCCAATTATTTATTGGCATAATAATATGTAACTCATTAGTCACCATGGGTATAATATAAAACACATCAAATGGGTGTACCATGACATTTGATTCTCTGTGTATATTTCAGGTATGCATTACTCACATTAAGGCAATTCACTACCCTTGTGAACTTGCAATCTCTGTGACAAGGATTAAGGAGTTAAGGATTTTCCCTGTAAGACCCAGTGGTTGCTACTCTCTAAGCAGCAGGACTTTTTAAGACAATACTTTCTGCTAAGTCACACTTACAAACATGAAACTCTGTTTTTCAATACACCTTTCCAGGCTGTTATAAGAGGCCTTTGCCAGCTAACCAACCAGGCAGTGACAGGTGGTGGGGCACCAGAAGAAAATCATGCTGCAATACAAGTGAGAGCTGCTCACTGAACATGAGAATCTAGTATAGGAGTCCTCAATTGTGCTCAGAGCAAAGAAAATTGCGAAAGGATCATTCCGCCCCCTTGTTTGGCTACAGGCATTTGGCTGTGGATGCTCCAGTGTCTGCTGATGTCCCTGAAGCCTTACCTTGGGCACAACAAGCAGACAATGTGTAACTGTTACAATGAGCCTCTCTCTTTTCTCATGTGCCTGATTAGCCAGCTCAGCCACAAAATCATGATAACTGATTTCTCCCGGAGAGTGCTATGGTTTACTCTTCCTCTGAGCTGTGAATAAGGCCTCTGCTTTCAAGAGGAGAAATAAACTGCTGACTTTGAAGACCTTGGGAAAGAACTTTAAACTCTTGTCTATGTGTGTGCTTTGAGACATATAAACAAAATAAAACAGTCATTGAAAACCATGTCCTTAGAAATCATCAAATAAATATTTTTCACATCCTTTTAACTATAGGAATTAATCAGATGTACTTTGTACAGCACCCTCTCATGAAGAAAATTCATAATGATAAATACCTTAAAAAATATCTGGTTAGACACAAGGTTTACAATTCCTAATATTCCTACTTTGTTGTTAGCTGCTCTTAATTAGCTTTATTCACTTTGCAATGAAAAAATGTTATCCCAAAAAAAAAAGGAAAAAGGTTGATTGAGAGGTGATAGCTGTAAGGTGTAGAGAAAGACTGGTGAGACTTTTATTTTCTTGTGAATCCCCTTAGGAGCAGAGCCATTTATGAGAGTGTATGTGTGTGCTGTGCATATGTGTGCATGCATTTTATATATAATTGAGCATTTGTGCAGATATGCACACAGAAACATTTATCCATTCTTAAAGAAGCTGTGTAGCACAGTTTCCTACTTGAAGGCAGTCAGAGTAAAATAACCATTAATCTTCCAGCACAGCATAGGCAGTGACAGGGTAAGCTCCCACATTACGCTGCCAACAAGCTTCCTGGACTGAGAAGACCTTTCCTTTTTTGTCCTCTTGGCTGAGCCTACCTAGAGACATGCCAACAAGCCTTAAGAGTTATAGTGCTTTCTGTTATGACACCTGACTCATCAAGGTACTAAACCACCTGCTCAATTTTGAGCATGGGAAATATTTCATTATTCAGGCACATTCTCAACTCCCGTAGCTGAGCAGGCTTGGGATTAGTCAGGAAACATAACTGGCAGCACTTAGTCTTTCATTTCACGTAGACTAGCAAATGGTGACAGCAAGTAGTCACTGTTTTCCTGACTTATATGTAAATCGTTGCATTGGAGTCAACAGGCATATAAACATTTTCTGTAAGCCCTGTACTCTCAGATTTTTTTATACATTCGTTTTAATTCAGGACAAATTTCTGTATACAATACATACAGGCAGTTCCCTTTGCTTTATATGAGATTGTATTTGCAAACATGGAATGGACATATTTTTCACCTCTAACTATCAGCAATGTTGAACCTGCACTTTACAGTACCAAAGTTTATGGCTGTTTAACCAGGTCAAAGCCTAACAGTAAAGTTCTATAACCATAGTGAGAAGATCATTTTAAATGCAAGTGGAAATGGGAATGTTACTTTCCTTCAAAATACAGAAAGCTATATAAAGATTAGTGACTTCAAAAAATGTGGACAACATTGATCTTCCCCTGAAGTATATGTCTATCAAGAGGCAAGGCTGAAAAGGATTACATCAACTTTTTTTTTTTCACACAACTTAGTATTGAGAAGCAGGATGCTGCTCAAAATGGTTCAACAACGAACACAGTAGCTTAGAACCCCCACACTGCAGAAGACAAAAGTAAAACAAAAATTGTGAGATGAACTCTAAGGTCATGTGAAGGGATTCTGTTCAGTATTTAAGGTGCTCTTAAATGATACAAATGTGTTTGTATCAATAGAACCTTGTTGCTTTAGTATGATTACACTGATACATAATTTAGTTGATGGTAGTTTGGAGCTAAAAGTGCCTTGTGATTTCAATGCATATCAAAGTATTGAAGTAAAGCCAACAGAAGATTCACATAGTAAGCAGTTCTGCAGGATCAAGTTATATTGGTTCCTTTTGGAAGTCCAGAAGACATTCAGTGAAAATATAAGGACTGCTTTCTGAAGCTGATGTTACATGACTAGAAACAGCATGTATCTACCTTAATATCAAACCCACACAATTGTTCTCTGTCACCATTTAAAATTATACTGAAAAGCTTAAAACTTAAAATCTTACAAACAAGTCAAAGTAAAACTTTGACATTAAGTATACAGCTATTTCACTCTTCAGTTGTTTTGGTTATGCATGGTAGGACAAGAACATGAATCTGACTAAGTAGAAATAAGTGGGTTTCTTATTAAAACACATTCACAGAAAGTTCTGCAAGGAGTTAAACCTGCCCAAACACAATCTTGACTTGGGCACATACCCAATAATAATTCAATTCAACAAGAAAATGATTTGTACAAGAAATTAGCCTTCATGGATCAGTCTCTGAGAGCAGAAATTCCAGTTTCACACTATGGCAATATAAACCAAGGGACCACCTCCCAGTTATACCTGTAATGACAGTGCTGCTCTACCTTCATCCTTAGCAATGACATCTCTTCTGCAAAGGGTTTTGGTTTCAGGGGGTTTGCTGCAGGCAGAGTTCACTGCCTAGCTAGAAGTACTGTCTTCCATAACAAGGATGATGCACATCAGACTGAGCATTGTTCACTTCTCATTGCCCTCAAAAGACCTGCTCAAAGTTTTCAGATTGATATTACATCTTTGTCTGATTTCTACTAATTACAGTAGAATAATTTGCTTTACTAGCACTGCAAAATTAATCTTATATTTGAAAGAAGAAATGTTACATATTCAAACAGATGCATAAGAATGTTCTGTGTCACATACAGCTAACAAACTTATCAAACAAATATATGTTAATTATCTTTTAAAAACTACTTGAATTATAATTTTAAGCAAGTACAAAGCAAAAATTAATAAACAGCAGCATCAACAACCATTAAGAACTAGGAAAAATACTTTCATTATTGTTTTCTCCTAAATTAGCATAAAAAAACTTCAAAGAACAAGCAAAAAAATACCCTGTGTATGGTGTTCTTCAAGACCTAGGATTCTTCAGAACAGCAGCCAGCTAAAAGAGATATTACAGCACCCTGAGATGGCATACAGTTCTGTATTTACCTCTACTCTTTCTGAATAGAAATTTCATACTGGATATGAGTTGCCCTCTTAGCAAACCCTTTTCTCAAAAGAAATGCATTTTATGGAATTTTTCTATCTTGATAATCTAGTATTTACCAGTTTTAAAGTATTCCACTTACCTCTCTGCAGTTCAACACGGTTTTTTATAAGCCATTCCATCGCAGTGCCAGAAATCCAATCAAACAGGTGGCCACCTCATCAACATGGCATCAGACCAACAATCCTCAGGCCAAACTTCAGCCATCAGCTTAGCTGAAGTCCCTGTGACATCTAACCCTCTGAAAAATCACCTTTCCTTGTTAAAATAGAGAAAGTAATATTCTACCCAATTCTCAACAACTTGACAAGGACATTGTTTTGAAAATTTAATTCTCAAGTTTTTGTTTAAGCATCTTCATATCTCCAATTCTTTGGGAAATTTTAATTTATTTAGAAGTAATGTATAAATTTTCTTACATTTCTTCCAGAGCTGGTGATACCATAAAAGCTACTGGATATGTGTGAATTTTTACAGTTTTCCTTGAGCAGTTTCTGAAGGTTGAGTTTATTTTGTTGACAAGAGACTGAGCATGTGCAGATGTTCCTGTTTTATATGAGTAGCAGCTTTGGAGTGTTAAGGCTAAATCCAGTTGTATGAAGGATACAGAGAAAGCAAAACAAAATTGCACTTTTTTAATTCACCGTAGGCAAATTGCTACTGACCTTGAGGAAAGTGTAAAAAAAGTGAGTTTGTGGGAAGTCATTTTTACTGAAGCACCATGTGTAATTCCGCTTACACTACTGCAGAATCCTGTGAGGAAGTCGGCATGAACCAAAATTTAATACACAATGTGAGAACTATTAACATTTAATTTGGGATTCTTTTGTATAGATTAATTTTGTATCAACAGTAATGAGTGTTTTTTTTTCAGATTGTAGCAATGTTTATTCTTCACTGTACACTGACTGTAAGCCGATTGACAACTTCAAACTAAATACCAGTAGCCCAAAATAATGTACTCCCTCTCTCAGCTTGTGCTTGAATATTCAAGACTGCAGATGTAAGAGTAAAATACAAGACAAAGAAATGTAAAAAGATTGAAATCTTACTGAGATTCAAGGTGCCGGATGTTTGACATAGGCTCACCTCATTGAACTGAATTATCTCCTTGGATAATTGCAATTGGACATTATCATGCCCACAAAAAGGTATTAAATTTAAGATTCTAGGCTTGCAAATTCTGTTCAATAATAATTCCCACAGAGTAGACCAATTAACTAGTATGCTTTTGTCGCCCAGTATTGATTTGATAGATTCAATCTTGAACATGCATTTTTAAGAGACTAATAAATAAATAAATAAATAAATAAATAAATAAAATAATCTGCTTCTTTAAATCAGAGAACTCAGTGAGGCTGATGTTTTCAATGTGAGGTTTTTGACCAGAACTGTATCAGCAAGGTACATTGTGGATATACCTCTTCACATGTCCAATGGGCTGTAACCACAGCCTTCAGTCCATGTTAGTACGTTAATATTAGGCAATATTAATATGTGCAAAATGAATTTAAGGCCTTATTATCTCTCTTACATAAGCAAACTATTTGCTTGTGCAACAGTTTAGCATCTGGTTTTACAGCAATAATAAATTATTCATGTTCATTACTGCACTACTGCTATGGATAAAAAAGGAAAACCCATTTCAGAATGAAGACAGTCTGCAGTTACATTTTAACAGCCTTACACTTAGCACAGAATAATCTGTGATACTTACCACTTCTGTTGAGTACAATGCAGGCTACCCAAAATGAAAGAAGAAATGTTTCCCCACCCTCTATCATGGCTGATCACCTGGACAAAAGGCTTATCAGACTTAAATTTAGTCATTCTTGAATGTGGAGCATCAGTCAAAAGCTACAGCCTCCCCCACTGAAAATTAACTAACAGATATTTTTGCACATATTCAGGCTGTTAAGTTTTGCAGGAGATTGCAGAAATAGTATCAAGTGACTTCAGAGATTCTGTAGACTCCATGGTCATGCAGCAAATATGGAATATTTGGGTTTTTCCAGTTCTTAGTTAATATCTCGAGGAAATATATGTCAGCCCGTAAAGAAAGGATAGAAACTGGGAAATACAGTGAGGGTACCATAGATTCCTTTTCTGAATTGCTTTATCGTGTTATGGAGACTAATAAGGCATTGTGAGAACCATAAAAATAATTTCCATCAGTATATTTTTTCACTGCCATGAAATATTGCGCTTTTATGCCTTCATCACAAAGAAAAAAATATTAAAATGCTGACCTGATTTACTGGTTTCTTTGACATAGCAGTATGTGAGTAGAATATGAATTGTTTTGCACAGTAAAAAAAAAGTCAGACTACTTCCTTTCCACTTCTGTATTTCATTCTAGGTGTAGGGTGAGTGAATGTTCAGTACACAGGGAGTATGCAAATTACAGGTCAGATTATCAATATATGTTGTCTGGCCACAGCCCAGCACAATTGAGAGTTACTCCAATTTGCACTAACTTAAAAATATGTCCTAAAAGTGGAACTGTCTAAAAGATTGATATCTCTGTGTCAGTGGCAGAGCAGAAAACAAATAAAAGATGCAAAATGGATAAAGTGTGTTCAGACTTTTTCTGCCATGTAAAAATTTAGTGAACAAAAGCAAAATGTTTCAGAATGGGGATTTTTTTTTTCGTATTTCAGGACATCTTTAATGTAGAATTAAATAAAAATTGGAAACCAGGCTAGAATTACAACAGAATAAAAGAGAAACTCAGAAGAGGGAGGTGGCAGAACAGTTGATGCTGCAATAGCCCCTCCCCTGGAGCCGTGATGAGGGTCTAAAAACTAATCAAGTAGGTGGTAAGTGTTCAAAGCCCTAGATAGTCCTATGGAATCCTTATGTAAACGAATTATTCTCTCTATAGTGAGCACTTTTAGAGTGTTTCTGTTCTTCACAGGTATGCCATGATTTGGGTGATAAAAATAGCAATAGCCATGCTAGAAAAACAGGAGACCAGGTAGGTTGATTTTTCTCAGGAAGAAATTGTGGGAAACAAAAAGATCTTAAAAAAAAAAAAAAAAAGTAATGTTGCCATAGAAAATGCCGAACTAATAGAAAGTTTAGCATGAGTCATAATATGGTACAGAGTGTTTTATATTTACATTTGCAGGGGTGCATTCCAACCCTTGAAGACACACCTAGTGTAATTTAAAATTTTATTTCACGTCCTAATCTCAGCAGTAGAAGAGGCAGCCACCAGCCCAAAGGAGGCTGCAGAATATGCCCCAGAAGTAGACAAATACAAGGGCAGCTAGCTTGAGCTGTAATGATGTTAATGTTAGCAGGTCCCAAATTAGCCACCTTACAGCAAGATCAATTGTTTTGACCACAACAAACATATCTAAGCATCTGAAAAGGCCAATGCAGCTGTGACTCAAAATCCACCCGGCTACAAAACAATCCCTCTCTCAACTAAGTACTGTTTTTATGTTTTGTTCAGCTGTTGGGTTTTCATAAAGGTAGGTATGAGGAAAAGGGGAAAAAAAGGTCAACTTGAAGAGGAGGCCAATTGTGAAGGATTAAAGACTTGATACTGTAATTTTTAAAGTTCAAATAATTTGCTTCTTTGGATTTCTTTGAGTAGCAGTTCCTAGGCACTTGAGTTAGCACATACCTTTGCCTTCTGCAGTCCTGTATTCCAATGTCCCCAAAATAAATAGTAGAACAGTGGCAAGGCAAATGATCTGCAGCTATTCCATAGGTTGTACCTGACACAAGAATCCAAAGAAAAGTTTCAATGTCATATGGTATGGCAATGCCAGAATTTCTGCATCTTCTAAGCCTTACACCAGATCTGGGCCGGTATGATTTGCAAGAAGCTGGAGAATGTGTGCTCTCCTACACTGTTAAGTTTGCTCTGAAAAACACTCGATTACCTTTTGTTCCAAAATTAACAAAAACAACAGCAACAACAAATAAACAAACAAACCAAGAAAACCAAACAACAAACAAACACCATAGAAAGAGAGCATGCATGTCTCAGGAACAATCAGTTTACAAACAGGAAGAACAAAGAGCCAGTGTCTTGCATACACAGCTTTAACAAGCAGACTCCAATTCTCATAGTTAATCTAGACTTGTCAGTGTACTTTAATTCTTCAATAGAATTGTGCATCAGCTCTCCAGAAGCACACGTCCTGACTCAGTGGGTTTGAAAATTAACACTAAAGCACTCAGCTAACCTTCTTTTTCCTGTTTTCAAGAAACTTTCAATTCTGCATCTCCAGGATATGTGACCAGCTATCTAGAAATAAACATAATTCTTAATTATTACACTGACAGGTTGATATTTTTAATGAGTATGATATTTCATTTCCATTAGCCTGATGCACTGAGAGAGACTATGTCTCATCTTTATTTCAGAGAACAAGGGTCATAATCCAATCACCAATACATCCCACACATAGTTAAATAAGTCCACCACAGATCTTTCTCCTATAATTATAATGCAAGGTAACTATGGTAACGATAGTTGGCAAATCTTGCCTTTTAAATGGCTTCTGTTGCACAGGTTTTTATATCTTCTTCCCCCTCCCCCTTCCTACACACATTTTCTTATTATATCAAGAAGATCTGGGTAACTAATATGGATTCCTGTCCTCAGCATTACTGAAGATCATGGCTTCATCAAGACTGGTGATCGCATTTAACCCAGTCAGTTTAGATTGCCTTCATAGTTTATGTTCTAACATTACTGAGCTGAATCAGCTTCAAACAAGATTAAAAACATGACATTTCATGAATGTTTGGCATCTCCATCTTAGAATCAGAATGCATAGAAATTTTGCTCTTTTTAATTTATGTAATTATGGGTGCTCACACTCTGAGCTAAGAAGAATTTAAAGGAAGGCTACTCAGTTTTGTAGAGTGTTGTTACTAGCATTTATACCTAAAGGGAAGACTGTGGTAAAAAGTTGCTGCACTCAAAGGTCTGTGTTGCTGGTGAGCTCACTGGCTGCATCTCCTGTCTCAACTTTTTTTCCATTGACTCACCTTTGATTTTTGGCAGATTCTGAACACATTATTCATTGTAACACTGGTGATGTGATCATAGAATAGATGGCACTACTTGCTTTTTAGAACAAAACAGTACTTTGTTCTTCTGACTAGTTTAAGATGCATTATGCTTCTTCCATCCATCAAATCACTTCATTTTAATCCTGAGCAGGATGTCAAGTTGTGCTTAAAAACTTTGGCTGTACATTACTTATAGCCAAAAGTACAAAAATTCAAGGGCAGAATCAAAGGGCTAAGAAAAATATTATATTCTAATTATAATATGCAATGCTATCAGTTATCAGTACAATGTCATCAGTTCCTTGATTATTGGAAGAGTAAAGCTTAAAAACATAAAAATAAAAATAGAACTCCAGTATGCAAAGAGATATGGAAAAAAAAATAGGTACACAACCTGATCTATTGAATTTTCTCTATATTTGGCATTTTAAAAGGCTTAAATCACAGTAATAAAATTCCAGTAGGTTAAAAAAATGAAATCTATGGACTAAATTCAGCTGTGATATAAATCTAGACTAATTCAACTGTAAGCAGTGGTGATGTTCCAGATTTACACCACTGTAATTGAAACCAGAATCAGCATCATTTATTAAACTCTGGAGGCCATGTTCGTCTCTCAGTATGTTTATTTAAGTCTCATTAGCTACTGTGAGGGAACTGTATACCTAATGGCATGCAATGGATAGCAGGCATAGAAGCAGGGAAGGCAAAGGGATTTTCAGGGCTCAAGAAAGTCAGTCTGCTCCTCAGGAAAAGGACAGTTGTCCCTCACTTATTCAGTCATGTTATTTACTGCCATGGTTTTGTTTGGAATAGAGATAAAGCTGGTATAGTGTGGTGATTTGGATTTAGTATGTTTATTTAGATGCCAAGCAATGTTTAGACTAAGTCAAGGTCTTTTCAGCTTCTCATGCCCTGCCAGTGAGAAGGCTGGAGGGGCACAAGAATCTGGGAGGAGACACAGCCAGGACAGGTGACCCAAACAGGCCAGAGGGATACTCCATGGCATATGGCACCATGCTCACCACATAACTGGGGGAAAAGCTGGCTGAGGGTCGCTGCTGCTTGGGAACTGGCAGGTCAGTACGTGGTGAGCAATTGCATTGTGCATCACTAGTTTTGTATATTACTATTATTATAAATTTTATCAATTTTATTATCTTCTTCCTGTTCTGTCCCATTAAACTATCTTTATCTCAATCCGCAAATTTTCTCATGTTTGCCCTTCTACATCTCTCCCCCATCCCACTGGGAAGCACAGTGTCTGAGTGGCTGTTTGGGGATTAGTTGCCAGCTGGGCTTAAACCACAACATTTACAGAGCCACAGGAAAATAGCAATAATCACAGACAGGAAGATTATAAAGTTACAATTGTTATATCTGCATGTCCAGGCCAGTTATGACATTAAAGTGTAGCTAAATAGTTCTAGTTTACTTTGATGGGACACTGCCAGTGTGCAGCCTTTCCAGGGGACTTTGGTCTCTTCTCCTACCTATACCTCTTTTATTCAGACCCGTGTAGACCCCTGTGTTTCAGTGCCTATGTTGAGATTAACTTCTGGGAACAGTATAAAAAATATAACAGTTGCTAGATACACTTTTGCTGCTATAGTCATATAGGCTCTTAATAACAGAAACAGAAATCATTTGAAATCTATACTAGATACAAATACAGCTACAGTAAAAAGTAGCCTTCCTTCTTTTTGGAGAGAACCCAGGGAAATGTAAGATTAACAAGCCTATGTGGCTAAAGAAAGACTCAAATTTATCATGAAAAATAGTGCAGAGCAATTTCAGAGCTTCTTATTCTATGTACTTAGAGACCTGAATTCTTGTGTTTGTGATGTAGGTCTCCATGCATTGAAAATCATTCTCTGAGTTTCGTGAATATACACACATTTTATAGCACAACCTGAGTACTAAACCAGGGAGATAGAGAAGCCTTGTATACCCATTTTCTTCTTCATCCTGAGATCATCTTCTTGTCAGTCTGAGTTAACCTAAAGATCCCCAGATGCTGTTGCAGAAGATAGGTCAGCCTTGCTCTTTCTATTACACTAGCCAAAAGACCACTCTTATCTGAAGATCTGGAAACCTCTGAGGACAAAGTTTTTCATTTGTTTTGCGTGAAACTCTGTGCTTCATTGTAACAAAAATCACAAGCAATAGATGTGTCTCAGCAATGCACTTTCCCTTCCTTGGCTTAGGTTACTTTCATTTTCCTAGTATTAGCCATTCAAGAAGATTCCTAGTTTATTTTACTCCAAGTCAATTTGCATTACCAAACTGAGGGGTCTAGTTAGTATATCTTTTTTTTTTTGAGCACATATAATTCCTTAGGCACAAAATTAAATACAGTCACAGAAGCCAAAATGAAGTCTTGCAGATGCAAATACTTTAAGGCAGGCATTTTACTTAGCTTTTTGCACAGGCATAAGAAGTCAAAGCTCCAGATCTGCAATAAACCACTCATATTGGTGAAAGGTCTCAGAAATTACAAAATACACACACACATACACGCGCACACACATATATATATATATATATGTAGGTATGTAGGTATATAGGTATGTATGTGTGTATATATATGCACACACATACATTAAAAGATATTTTTAATCTTTCCTTTCCTCCACCTCTCTAAAAATTATGTTCCTGGGCAGTTAAGACTTGTTGGCCAGTGGTGGAAGACCTGCATTTTGAATTGCCTTCTAGCAAGGCCCAATGAGCAGAAAAGTTCTCGGAAGACCATCTTAATTGGCCCAGCTCAGGAAAGCCTTTGGTTCATTCTAAGTCCTGAGCTCAATAGAAAACTTCATTAATTTTAATTTCTGCAGCAGGTATAATTCAGCTAAAATGAGACTCTGGCCAAGCAAGAAAAATAAAGGCTTTTAAAAATGCTATTCCTCTAACAAATTGTTTGTCAGAGAAAAATAATTTAATGAGAGATTTAAAATCAGCATCACATTTAATCCAAGATTCTTTCTAGATTTTTAAAAGCTGAAATAATATATAATAAGGAGAAAGACTATGGATCTCTGTACAACATGTAAAAATGTCAAAGCTGGTATTTGGGTTTTGAAATAACAGCATAATATCTTAGCATAAAGCTGGTGAGTCATCCACATGCTAAACATTTGGAAAGTCCAGATGCTCTTGGCAAATTTCTTTTTAATAACAGGAAAGATTTTGTTTTCTTTTTTTTTTTTAGAAGTGGAAGGAAGAATGATTTCTTATCCTCCATGTTCTGAACCTGGTTCACTGAGTTGTTAATTTTTTCCTGAGGTATCCTAAGCACCTTCTACCAACACTTGAACAGAAACTGAAGCCATGCTGAAGTCTGTCTACAAAATGAATTTTTTTCGCATTCACTTTGACAAGAATAGCATCAGCATGCAGAATGAATTAGAAAAACATAATTATTTTGCTGTTCTTTAGACAGTATTCCCACTTAATAACAGGAAGTCCTGAAGATAAAATTATTCCTGGGGAATGGATCTTTTGGTGCTACCTGCAACACACGTGCTTCAGCAATCATGTTGATGACTTACCACACATCTTTCACATTGCCAAAAATGTAACTGGAATATTGCAAGACTCATAGGCTTTGGATTATATTTACCCAATTCTTGATTAGGCAATTTATCCAATTAAAAACAGAGATGTACAGATAATGGATGGTGAGAAATAAGATAAACTTGTTAACCTCAGTACCTACACTGTACTTCTGTTACATTCATCATTAATTATTTCTGCCTTCATTAATTAATTACTTGAGACAGAAACATAACATCCAGTATTTCTGGTGCATAGGCTTCATGCATAGCCTCTCAGGGCTCTGCTCAAAGCCTTACATGACCAGCCCAAGGCTGCCATGAGTGACTCCTGTTCTGCTGCATGGTCTGACACTGTATCGTGGTGCATGGCTGGTTTGTGCCTAGCATCGCCAGAAAGACAAATAGATTTGGAACTTAAACATTTTCCTAATGCATTTATCATGGAAAGCTTATTGTCTCTATGGTAAATTATTTCTTAGATTCCAAGAGAGTAGAGAATAATCAAGGAAGGAGATACCTTCTCAGTGACATGGATGCAGGACACAAGTTGTCTAGATTAAGATGTACTGGGTTGTAAATCGAGCATGTTTTTCACTCACTCGTAACCAAGCCTTTATTAACATTAACTTTTTAAATGGATGCCTTGCAACTATAGGTCCAAGAAATTCTTCAAATGGTATGTCAGGATTTACAGGCATTTTATACTATTGGAGAACTAACGAGAAGAGTTTCTCCAATCCATTTTGGGAAAAAGAAAATACACAAGTCTTTCAAATAACCTCTGGATTTTCTCAGATTCTAATACCAATTTTGGTTAATGCTCCAGGACTTAACCACCTATTTATTGAGAAGTCAAGCCAATATTTTCTACTAATGGTAGATGAATGAACTTCTTTTAGAAATTCATAATCATTTGCATTACCAAATTAGAAAAGAGCATCATTTTTATACAGTGTCATTAGACTTAGCATCTTCAAATGCCAAAGATGAAAATGAAACCTTATCTACCAGAATACACTGTAAATGATATCAGTATCTTTCCCATACCCTCAGGATACAGATAGAGGGAATTGTTTTCCCTTTTAAGTATGAAACACAGTAAAGGTTAAATTGGTTAGTGGCTTGAGGTGACACATTTTTCAGATGTTCTGGATGAGATCATCCCTGAAATTCTATTCTCGAGGTCAAAGTCCTTTTTTTCCTTATGGTAAATAGGCAGTGAGTAACTGAAGAACAAGTATAACATTCAGGTTTATTAGGTGTTCCACAACTACTTGGAAAATGTTTACATCTTTACTTCAAGTGAGTTTGATCATGGCTGAAGCCAATGATCAAGCAGAGGGTCTGGTAATGCAGAGTGCACTCTGGAAGAAGAACAGCACTGACTGGAACATAAGTGATCGTTGTGATTCTAGCAGAGGAACTGCAGTCATCATTTAGTCAATGATGTTTATTATTAACTGTGAAGAATGGGCTTTAGGCAGCAGAGTGGGAAATCACTGTGGGTGCAGTTGAAGTAAATGAAGATTTTTGTCCACTCAAGATAGGTTCTTAGCTGTTTCAGTTAGATATTAATTTTTATCCTGAATAGAGTAAATCATATTAAATTAATTCTGGCTTCCTATAAATATAGCTGCTGTGTCATTCTGTTCCTTTCCTTCACCATACATTTATTGCTCACAAACCTACTGGCAAAATAGGTTTGATAAATGTAGTATAACAATTATGGAACAGTAAAATGGAAAAAAATTTCCTTAATTATGCTGTTAAGATAAGAAAACACAAGATGGTCTCTGCTTTGGTGACACTGTCAGCAATTTACTATAACATAAATAAGTTTTGGGAAGGTACCTTTGTTTTTTGCATCTTTCTTAAGCCATATACTATTTGCATCCAGTCCATTCAAGTGCAACCCATGAGTGGGGGACTTCCAGATGACTCCAGAAGGTAAAAGCAAACCAACAAAGATGATACACACTTTCCTTGAGCCTCTGTCCTTAGGAAGCATGAAAGTCAGCTTGTGCCTGTGCCTCATTCAGAATCATTTTTCTTTTATGCTCCACTGTACTCCGAACAATTTCAGTTATAATGTGATACATTTTCTCAAAGTCAAGGGGACATAAAACAGTAAGTGTGCTTCTTAACAGATAGATCATGTCCACTATAATGTCATATCAACATTTTGGTTATCTACCCAAAGTTCAGGGACCTATTTAAATTGAAATGATCCACCTAACAAGATATTAATCAGTGGAGAAGAGATACCAGGAGCTTATATCATTCCAATGATTTTATGTTACAGCAGCTTTATTCCAAGATATAAAATATTTTAAGTGTAAGGGTTTTCCTCTCAGCTAAAATTTTGTATAACATTTTCCTGTTTGTGTTTCAAACATTACAAATAAATAAACATTATAAACAGTATAATTCATTTTACAACAAAAGTGATTAATAGCATTATAGCTTCACAATTACTAAGCTCGCATGGTGGTAGATATTCTATAGCTATATAAAACCCACAGAAATGTAAAAAAAAATAAGATTCATCCTCAATATTGCTCAATTATTCATCAAAAAAATCAAAGCTACTTCCACTTCAGGTTTGTGTAAAGAAATACTGCCTTGACAGGAGTTTCAGAGTTTGCTCTGGAGCACTTTTAAGTATACCTTAAATCAGATGGTTTCTCTAAGTTGCACCCAAAATCATATGAGTTCTCACGCTGGCATGTGATTCCCTCACAAAAGAACAAAGATGGATATTTATACAAAACTTGGGAATTACTTAAGGTCTACAGTCTCAGGACTTAACAAATCTCAGTCATTATACCAAGCACATGATCTGAATAAAAATATATCAGATGTTTCCTAAGCACGTGGTTGACAGGCACCATATGGGAAGTGGGCTTGCCCATGTTCCCATTAGTTTCCATGGGCGTTTTGTCCCTTGGTTTCAGCTGTGGCAGGGGGAGAGCCTGCTCCAAGTGTGACAAACACAGCACAGCACACGTCCTTGGGACACTTGTTGGTGCTGTCTGGAGTTGTGTCTAAAGCAGGAGCCTGAGGTTTCTCAGCCCCTGCAGCTGCTGCTGAAGGCCACAGAGAAGGAGTGGCGGTAAGCCACGAGCGCCTCCGGCAGACTCACCTCACTTCACACACCACGCGCTTTGCAGCGTGATCTGCGCTGTTCCGGTTATGCAGCACACAGCCAAGGTCTCCATCCCACTCCAACACTCTGTGCCACTGCCGGTCAGTCTAGTCTGTGGCTGCTGACCAGGCGCTGGCATCACTGAGCAGAAGCAGACATGCTGACCGGTTTAGTAGAAGCATACCTATGAAATTCAACAAGGTCAAGTGCAAGCTCCTGCATGTGGGTTGGGGCAATCCCAAGCACAAATACCGGCTGGGCAGAGAATGGATTGAGAGCAGCCCTGAAGAGAAGGACTTGTGGATGTTGGTGCATCAATGAGAAGCCCAGCGTGACCTGTCAGTGTTCACTGGCAGCCCAGAAAGCCAACCGTGTCCTGGCTTGGCAGTAAGTGAAGTGTGACCAGGAGATTGAGGGAGGTGTTTTTCCCCTTCTGCTTTGCTCCCAGGAGTCCCTGCTTGGAGTACTGCATCCAGCTCTGGCATCTCCAACATAAGAAAGATGTCAGCCTGTTGGAGCAAGTTCAGAGGAGGGCCATAAATATAATCAGAGGGCTGGAGAACCTCTTCTATGAAAACAGAGAAAGTTGGGGTTACAACCCCTGGAACAGGAGTTGTTTGATCTGGAAAGGAAAAGGCTCCAAGATAACTTCATAGCAGCATTACAGCACCTGAAGGGGACTTACAAGAAGGCTAGAGGAGGAGATTTGACAAGAGCGTGTAGCAACAAGACAAAGGGAAATGACTTTACACTGAAAGGGACAGGTTTAGATTAGATATTAGGAAGAAATTCTCAGCTGTGAGGGTGGTAAGGCACTGGAACATGTCACACAGAGAAATTGTGGATGCCCCATCCCTGGAAGTGCTCAAGCCAAGGTGAGTGGGGCTTTGAGCAATCTGGGCTTGTGGACAGCATTCCTGCTCATGGCAGAGGGGTTGGAACTAGGTGATCCTTAAGGTCCCTTCCAATCCAAACCATTCTATGATTCTGTGCCTGGACACCTGCCTAGAGTGTCTGGCAGACAGCTGGGTGGATGCCACTTTGCCTGTGGTTGCCCATTTATTATAGCTGAGGTTTTCCATATCATTGAGGCAAAAACAATTTTTTTTTTCAGGATGTACCAGTCTGCCAAGAACCATGGATGCAAACTCCTGGAATGTGCCTTGAAATACCAGCTTTCACTCCATCCTTCAAAACTGTACATATAAACAAATTCATGTTTGTTCAAGATGCATAGCTGCAGTAAGCAGAACTTGCTCAATTTGCCAGGAAACTGCTTAAAGCAATGAGAGCAAATGTGACAAAATATGTTTGGCATTAAGAGTAAAGTCAAAGACTAGAGACCCTGTAGCACACCTACCCTTTCTTCTCAAAGTGATCGTAAACCACTTTGCCTTGTTTTATAAATTCATTCAAGTATCAGAAGTGTTTTTTGTTTCTAGAAACAATGCTGCTGAACATATAGCTGTTGAGCATGTTTTTGCCTTCAGTATGATTTCTGAGAAATATTGCTTTAAATATGAGGCCTAGACTAAAAAGACAACCATTTGTATAGGCAGCTATTTCTTCTCTCCATGTTTTAAAAAATTGCCTGTTGATTCATTGAGCCTCTATTTGCTTGCACCTTGAGTACTTAATCATAAAGGAAGCTCAGGTTTTATTGAACAACTTCTTGGAGGAAATATGTTGGCACAACAGAGGCAGAAGGCAACACTAGGAGAGGGACAGTTTTTATAGAATTTTAAGAGAACTGAGACAGACACAGTGAATATCAGATACTTCCACTGGCAGATTCATTTCCAACTTTGCCAGCTCAGGTTGTTAAAAGCCCTTCTGAAGCTGAACTCCCTCAGTTTCTCATCTGCCCTTCTACTCTCCTTCCTTGATGTCATACAATTGTGATATCTGGTGAGGGGATGTTTGGCCTACAGGCTGTTCTGACACATCTGACTGGGATGAGTCAAGGCACATGAGCCAGGCAGCAGCCACATCACTCTTCAACCTCATCTGAGTTTTACTAGAAGAAGCAGACTAGAAGGCAGAGCAAACAGAGCTTCTGCTCATCTAGAATTCTCTGCATGTCACGTGGTTTCAGGCCTGAAGCAGGAGAAATGAAGCTTATATAAACCTTTCTGAGTTTGGGTCCTTTCTTAAGGATGCTGAGGTAGGTACCACCATGGTCCACAGGAAATGATCTCTTCAGCACAGGGAGATTCCTCAGGAGACTGACAGCAGTCATTCTTGCAAGCGCCTTTTTTATTCACAACGCGTGGTATCTTCACAACACACACGTGCATCTCATGCTTCACTGGCTTAAATAATTTTTATCTTTTTTACCATTTGGCATTAATATGCAATGTCTACCCTCTGAAGTCCCTGTAGGGCTGGAAGAAAATCTTTAGCTGAATGGCAAACTCCGTGGGCAGCAGACAAGCACTTACAGTGCAAAGGAGGTTTCTAGAAGGCTTCCAGCAAAATAACATTGAGGCTTCTTCCTCTGCATGAGTTTAGATTTGCTTCCCACAAGGCAGTACAAGCAGTGGTGGAGTGGGCTGGATTAAGAATGAGCAACAGTGAGTCACTAATCATTGTCAATTCACTGATAATCACCAGAGCACCACTCCACAATGACAACCTGGCATTGCCATTGATGTCTCGCTGTTGTTGAGGGGATCCTTCACAAAACCGCAGGCAGCTTTACTGCGAAAATCAGGTAGCTGCAAAGTAAGATTAAAAAAAAAAATTAGACCGGCACTTTTCCTAGCCAAATACAATTAAATTATAATGAGTTCACTTCTTGTACCATTGCTAAAGGAAAGAACAGTCTGAAATGTGACACATGCTGTATCTATCCTACTTAGCAGCCTAAGATTTCTGGTTAGTCTTCCCTTCTGATTTTTTTTCCTGTTGTTTACTCTGGTTTTACAGTAAGTGCGTGATGAATACATCCCCAATTAAGTGCTCTTTAACTGCCCCACAAAAAATTAGCCACCCTTTTAAAAACACTTTCCTGGGATCCTAGCCTTTATCCATTCTGAATTTAACATAAACTCCAGTCTCTCTGATGTCATCTACTAAACAGTGTCAGACTGGGGCAATGCTTTAGTGAGAAACTTCCAAGAAAAATCTAAGTGCTGCAGTGACTCATTCTCTTCCCTCTGACTCAGTACTAGATTGCTCTCCTAAGATGCTCTCCTGGAGGTGTTATCTTCCAGATGAGATAAAAAACTCAGGTTCTGACCATATACAGGATTTTTTTTAAACAGGGGGAGGAGATGTATGCTGCATTTTGCTATATATCCCCCATACCCCAACGGAAATTAACTCAGAAAGTGTCTGGAGTGGATAGGACACTCTCACCTCAGATGTTTGTTTCCACTCCCCCTTTGGAGGGTTAGAGGACAGAGGGATAGCTCACATACTGCTTAATCTCCTTCAGCCAGAGGCAATTTCAAAAAACAAGAGTAGGTGATTGTTAGCTATTCCAGCTTCCTTCGGGTGAGTCAGATAGGGAGAGAATTCACAAGTCCTCCCACAAAGGGACACCGGGGCAGGATGACCCCCAGTGCTACTCAGCACTGATAATGGTGCAGAACAGTGATGTGAGAGATGTGGTGATGAGTGGCTCTGGAGCCTCCTAGGTGTATCCTAGAGGAGAGTTTCTACTGGTTTTGATTTCTTTGTGATAGTGCCTCACACTATTCACATAATTTTTTTCCACAGGCAATCTGTGAGTGAGGAGCTGCCTGATCAGCTAAATCATAAATAGATTTCATTTTTGCCCTCTCAACTCATATGCCTTTCTTCCTTACCATTTCTAATTTGCATTTTACCTAAGCCCTCACAAACTGTCTTTGCTACAAGCTTAAGACTTTCAGGCCAGACCTAATGGGCCAGATCACAAAACATCAATGAGCTGCTGTTCAGTGAAGATTGCACTCCATGGNCCACCATCCTAGAGAAATCAAATAAACTCCAGTCGTCAGAGTTATGGAAAAAAAAAACTGATGGTCGTTTTAGAAGTCAACTGATAAACTGATACCTTTAATTGCTGCTAATAGGCTGAAAAAAAACCCCACTCTGACAATGGAATGAGCTACTCGAGCCGTGACAATAGGTGATGATGATGATGATGATAATGTCTTGACTTTTCAGTCTGCGTTTGCTAATCATTGTACATCCATGAGGGAAGAAGAAAAAGAAAAATACAAACCTCACAAGTGTCTACAGGATCTAGCTCTTCCCAGAATTTTTCTGCTTGGGTAAGCATTACTATTTTCCTTTACTGCCCTAAAATGTTACCCAGGGCAGTAATGCGGGAGAAGAGCCTGGTTCATGGGTGCTGCAGCACTCTAGAAGATGGAACAATACCGATAAATCCCCTTCCCCACCAGTGTCTCAGGGATCAGTCTCTGCCCTTCTGAAAAGCAGCCAGAGTATCTATTCACCCTGCTGTATGTGACTCCCCAAGCAGGCAGAAAAGAAAGAACAAGCAGAGTTTGGCAGGGTAATCCTACCATTTGCACCTCTCCAGCTCAAACTTAGTAACTACGAATGCTGCATTTCTGCAATGAGTAATGAAGACTGCTGTACACGATGATTCATTTCATAAGTCTGCCTGCAGCTTTGAAGTCTTTCATTAACTGTGTGATATGCATTCAACAGATTAGCTAAATGATCTAAGTATTATATAATTAATCAGCAGAGTGTAGGATACTCCATCTGACATTTAGCTGGGAGCATTGAGGTGCTTGTATTTTATGGCCTTGTACAGGCAACTCAAAACAAATATTCACTCAGTGAATAAAATACCTGGCCTAATTAAAACAGCTCTGGTAGAACTCCCATGGTATCACATTGCATCAGTCTGATGTCAAGCACAAGGCTAATGTGATGTAATGGTATGCCACAGAACACCTTCGGTACAAAATAATTAATTGTATCCAAGGCAAATAATAGGAATACTTTCAGATAAATACAGCTACACTGTGTGGGTACGCAGAGCCCTTTTCCAGTTCTGCATTAAAGCAAGCTACTAGCAGCTTCACTGGTCTCCAAGGAGCCTGGGGGAAAAGTGTTTCTCTCATCTGCCTCCAGTTTTTCTAAGTACAATTTTATGAATAATGGCCTTTTAGCTTTCATGAAAAAGATTGGTTCAGACTGGCTCAGAACGCAAATATGTTTATGTCCTTGTTTGTGGAATCTTTTTCTTTGAATAAAAAATGTCTTCAAAATTAAAAAAAATTGCAAAATGTAAAGATTTACAGACTAGAAAGGTATACATAATTCTTTAACTATTGAAACAAGTATTTTGGGCTTTTCTGTCCCCTCTGAGACTCTTCTGTGAATTTGACCCATAATTTAATTCCCACAAATTTCCATAAGGGGTTCTTTTTGTCATAGACATACAAAATAGTAATAATTCCTCTCCTGCATTGGTTTTGTGAGGCTTAACACGACCTCTAAAAAAATTATATAGTCCTTAATATTCACTATTATATTAGATTCAGGCATCTTTGAGAGAGTGAAAGAGAGATTGAGGAGGAGAGAACCATGAAGGATTTACTCTTCATAAGGAGCAAGTGGCAGTCAGGAATTAACTGTTCCCATAACCCTCAAGCCACATCCCTCCTCCTGAGATTAGTTATTGAAATGACAGGAAGGCCTTTAAATAGAATTAAGTTTCTAAGGGAAGCAAATTCCTTCACAATATTTTGTTGCCTTCATTCCTAAGGGAGGCAGATGCCTGCTTGTACTATCTTCTACTAATTGCTACTTATCACAGTCTTTCAAGCAAGTGGCAAATAAAAACTGCAGCTGGACTGATGAACGAGGAAAGAGGATTTATCCCTGAGAACACCTTGTCTGGAAACAGGTGTTCCTCTTCTTGTCTCAGGTCAAAGCTAGCTTATGTCAGAGACACCAGAAGCAGCAATCAGCAGAGGTGTCAGAAAGGCCACGGGCTCAGAGCATGGATACCTTGTGCCAAAGGGCTGGAGACCAGGCTGCCTGCTGCAGCCAAGGGAGGTGTCAGAGCATGGGGTGAGAGCTGTGAGGACTGAGCCAAGTCCTCTAAATTTTCCAACCTTGCACTGTTCCTTCTTGTGCTGCAGACCCAGCTCTGACTGTCCTTCCCATTGCACAGAAATTTTCAGTTTTGCTGCAAACTCAGAAGCTGTGACTCAGCTCTGGTCCAAGCCTGGCATGCACAGAAGAAGCAGTTTATACATATTGAGGCCTCTCAGAAGGTGCATTTTCTTCAATCCTTACAGACCTGACACTAAGAAAAAGGACTGAGCTGATAAAATGCAAATATCTATAATGCAAACCTCCCCATCTGAGCTTGTAGGCTAAACAGCCTTTAGAGCTAAGAGGGAGAAACAGGCACTCAGAGGGTGTAATCTCTCCCATCTGAAAGGAAATAGCTAAGATAGGGCAATTCTTTCCATTGACTATAAAAGGAGTAGCATTATTTGGTCAAAGGAGTTATCTACAGTGTGGGTGTTTACAGTTAGGTGAGATGTCTCATATCTCCATCTAATAGAGAAAGATAGCAGAGTATCATTGATTTGAGTTGCAAGAATCATCCACATTTCCATTCCCTTTCCATGTGAATGAGTACCCTAGCATTTCAAATTTATGTGTTTCTTTAGTGGTATTGGCCAGGTTAAAGCTTTCCACAAAAAATTTGCAGTCAGGAGAACAGTAGCAACCACTGGCATAAACAGGAAGCAACCAAAATCATCTCCGAAATCTCACAAACTGTATAAAACCCTAACAAAAAGATGTTATTACTGTACGAAAGTAGTGGCCCATGTAAAGACAGAAAAGTAGATGCTAACAAGAATGAAAAGAAAAAACAAGCAAAACAAAGCAAAAAACACAGTAAAATTAACCACCTTGCCACCACAAAGTTACATTGCAAATTACAGTATTCTTTTTTTTAACTATTCCTACATGTGATATATTATCTTAAACATTAATCAAATTGCTTGATACACTTCTTTTGTCATTTCTGTCTTCAGTTCTGCAGGGCACAATTTGCCACATTAGAATAATTCTTTTTTTGCTTAGTTTCATGATAATATTTAACTGTTGTTAAAAAGGTGCATTTTGTATGGAAAAGAAGTGGGTGAAAATTAAATAGCAGGATTGCAATTGAAGTGTTGTTCATAATGAGTATTTTGGTCTCTCTTTGCTTTGTTTGTGTTGGTAGGACCTAGGAAAGACAATCTGTCATTAAGAACAGGCACATTTTTACAATACTGCTCTTAATTGAAATGCCTTTCTTATTATGGTAATGCCCAAGGACAAACCAAGATTTAGTCTCCATTATTTGTACAGCACTTAGCTGAAAACAGTGTCACAGTATACAGTCCAAGTAGACAATACAAAGGAGAGAAAAAGCATGAGGTATGTAAGCAGAGCTAGCTATAGCAACATCAGGTCAGGTGGTTTTGTGGGTTTTTTTTGTTTGATCAGTTGGGTTTTTGGGTTTTGTTTGGTTTGGTTTTTTGTGGAGTTTGTGGGTTTTCAGTTTCTTTTTTTTTTTTTTTTTTTTTTTTTTTTTTTTTTTGTTTGNAAATTTGTTCAAGAACTGAAGAGACCAAGGAAATATGGCAGGTCAAGAAGGCAAAAGTAAGGACTGTGAGGATAATAGTGGGGGAAGTTTGGATCATAACAACATTCAGCACAGGGCACAACAGGACAAAGTCTCAGCAAGCCTTCAGCTTCCTTCTTCAATTGCTCCTACTGCACATTGCTGGTATCTGGAGTACTCTGCTTTCACATTTCCACCAGAGGCCTTACTGGCAGGGGCACCCTAATGCCGCGGTGGTGAAGGGAGAGATGGACTTGAACTGTGTAACCTTTCCACATCGAATGGAGTGTCTGCTGCTTTAATTGTTTCTGAGCAACTCCAGTAGGTTAAACACGCCTATTTAACCAGGTGCCTGTTGGCAGGTTCGAGTACTTTAGCGAGCATAAATTAGCATAGCCTTACTGACATTAACAAGATGGGACTGATTTACAGTCACTAAAGAGCCTCAGCTTTGTATCCAAGTAGCCAGTAACATTCCTGAACCTTTCCATAGGAAAAGAAGGCTTCTCTGCAGGAACTCCTTCAGACATCATTTGTCAGGAAAGAACTGTTTTGAATGTTAAAAAGTGTAATTTGTTGTTCAGAGCTACAGGGAAGAGTGATTAAGCAAGGAGATGTACAGCAATTTTTATCCTCATTGTTCTGTTGGATCACTTTGTATGAAATATGTAGGTGAGGGGTTACAATATCTTCATTGTCATGTCGGTTTGAATTAAAGATATTTCAAATTTTATCTGAACGTATGACTCCTTTTTCATAATTTTTGTGAACACTCTAAAAACAATAGCAATTTTCGTCCCTGCACTCACCCTCTCATCCTACATTTAGCACAAAGAGCTGCAGCATGTCTCTGCCTGTGTGTGTATTCCAGCAGATGAAGTGTAATAACAGGCCAGTTGCACAGCAAATTTACTATTGCCACGATAAATGCAATGCTTTCATTCCCGTTGGATGGTGAGGCTCAAGGAGCAGGTACCCATCTATTGGTACAACACAGGGGGCCTTGTACAAGCACCCCTGTGCCAACATGCAGCAGCTGCCTGATGTGGACTAGGAAGCAATGTCTCTGGAAGGAGAAAACGCCATCAAGGATTCCCTTCTTGCATTTCACACAGGTATGTAGGTGTTTAATTCTGCATTATCATAAAAGCAAAGGAAGAATAAGGCTTCTTGGATTTATGGCTAAGACTACTGGCTTATTACTGGCTATTGTTTCCTCTAACACTAGTGGACAACATGCAGATAGTGGTCTTTGTTCTTTCATAGAAGCAAAACCAAATATTCAGAGAAGTCACATACAGATATTACATTTCATAAACAGTCATGGCAACTTATTAGAAAAAGACACTTAATCCATTATTGTTGGTACTGTTAATCAAGTAAAAAAGCAACGTGTGGAGACATTAAAAATTAAAATCTCAAACACTTAAGGAGCTGGAAGGCAGAATGGTGATCCCTGAGATTGAATAGCAAAGGAAGAGGCTAGGTGAGCATGAAGCATGTGTTTTCCTACTCACCCTCAGTAGTGTGGGTGTGTATGTCACTTAGTAGTTTGCAAGTCCCAGAGATAAGGTAAAACCAGGACATTTTAGGATCTATTGCTATTATTGTGTCATTATTTATGTGACAGTCACAGCAGTTTCCTATCTCTTTGTAAATTAGTAGTTAGCATCTGAAAAACTCTTGAACACTGAGTCTGAGTGTCTGTATGATTCTGAAGAGACAGGAATGGGATTGTCATTGACAGACTCTGATTCCTCTTTATTCATTCCTGGGAGCTAATGAGTTCCTACGGTTATGGACAGGAGAGATGAGCATTAAAGTTACGGCAGCCATGGTGTGTGTCAGAGCCCACCTTGTGCTTCTGTACTGCAACTTATCAGCCTAGCCCATAATCATTTGGCTCTTTTATCACAGCAGACATGAGTTCCTCTCATTTTGGAGACCATTCAAGTTATCTAAGGGCGCTCGGTGCTGCGGATGCACATGTGCTCCTGGTCTCACACTGCTCCAGTTTTATCTCGGGTACTTGGAGACACATTTCATATGTGAGCACAAAATGGATCAGAGCAGCCCTGCAACTGAAGCACAAAATTCTGTGGTTCACACATACCTCAAGCACATGGCTGCTCGGAGGTCTTGGCAGCCAGCGGGTCCTTCCACGGCAGCCCCACGTCACACAGCTGCCTTCACTCCTGACATCTGCCATGCACATCTTGCCTTATCTCACTTGTGTGAGCTTGGCCAGTTGCTGCAGAGTCTTAGCCAAGACTGCTGCTTGAGAAAAAGCATTCATGTTAATAGGATATTCATGCAGGAAGAAAGTAAATTCTTTTACCAGACCATCATTAAACAAGTTCTATGCAAACAAGACTTTTCGCGGCTTGTAACAAAACAGATGCATAAGTATTTTGTTTTGTGGTCAGTAACCTAAAGTAGTTTTGGAAAGCTCATCCAGTTCACTGGATAGTTTTGCAAAATACTCTCTTATTGATTTACTCACAAAAAGAAAGGGAGAGTTTCTTTTCATCTTCCTTTCCTTTCTCTTGCCATTTTTTCTGTAATGATAAACATTTTATACATATATAAAATATATAATTTCTTGCTTCCTACATATAGAAGGAAGATACACATATTCTTGTGTGTTTGTACTTCCTAAGGGACATTTTTATTTATTTTAAGACACTTCTGTAGTTGAGACTCCTGAACCGCATAGAACTTATTGCCAGACACCTGTAAATGGCCAGTCAGTACTCACTTGACTGCATCTAGAATGTAAAGTGTTTGTGATTTCTTGCTTCAGCCATTGCATTATTTGCAATTTTTACAGCCCATATTAGTCAAACATAACTCTGTACCCATATCTTTTGAAATTAAAGGTGGAATTGCATTTAAGACTATTTATTTGATTGGGATAAGCCCTGGAAAATTTTTATCTCTATATATCAACATTCTCCACTAGACTGATAATATTATACAGTGACAACAAACTGGCAAGTGGCAGTAAAGGAGAAGACTGACAATTTATATCAGCCCACAACATTTTGCTTCATTAAAGAATCCTTGACTACGCAGTCCTGAGTGATATATTTTGAATAATCATTTTGTCCACCTGCTCATCACCTTTTTTAAGGTGTCCATTGAGGAGAAAATAGGTTTCAGTGACCTGAAACATTATAAGGAGAGTTCTCAGCTATCACTTTGCTAATAGCAAAGGGAAAGTTTTTATCTCCCAGGTAATCCCAGGCTATCCCAGGCAGGAGCAGTGTGATTATAGTTCAGACAATTCCGTGACATTAACAACAATGATGTCTCTGTATCTAGAAGGCCTTTCCTATGTGAAGAGATCTATCCCAATGAAGTATCAATCCATGATCTTCCCTACCCTCCACATCCATGCTGTCTGGAAGCGTGTTAGGGCTACTTGTACTCCATGTGAGAATCCCAAAAGTAGTTTTCTACTACCGCTTTCACTACAGAAAAATTCTAGCACCATATGGTTAGACCTTGATTATTTGCTGCTCCAAGTGCTTGATACCTGTGAACAAAGTCCAGTATAGAATACAGGATAAAATTTCAGTAAGGCTAGTAAATATCTAAAATCTACTTTACTGCCAGCTTTCAGTGTCACAGGTTGTCATTTAGTCATAGTGAGGACTAGGAAATACCTTGTTGCCAAAACTGAGTTTGATTTGTTCATTCATTTTATAGCAGTGCCCATCTTTTGGAATAAGCTGCACAGCATTTCAAACTGACAAAGCCAGCAAAGATCTCTCAGCTAATGAAGGAAGAAAAACATGGTTTAGAAAGGAGCTTAGTCTGGATAAAGTTTAGGAAAATTTTAACCTTCCATATCTAACATCTTCCTTAGTGCCTAGCTTATCTTTTGACTTAATTAGAAATGGATCCATTATCTGCACATTTTAACTCCAGACTGACTGTCAGGGATTGCAGTTTGGGTTTGCAGACATTGAGGCGAAAGGTAGATTAATAATTTTGCCTTTCAAAGTGTGTGCTTTATCAGAAATATAGTTTGATTGACAGATTTCAGTACTATCATTGCACAAACCCATGAAAATAAGATTCCCAAGATTCCACTCCATCTCCCTAGATTTCTTCAGTAGGCTCTTAGTAGCCCAGAATCCAAGTCTGATTTGCATATATTGCAGTAGAATGAAGATACATTTAATGCCAATAAAATTGTAAAAGACGTATTTCTAAATCCAGCATCCATCTGACATCCACCCTTGACTACAAGTCTCGTGTATACACCAGGTACTAAAGCATTGGTGCACCATTGGTCTCACCTTGGAAGGAAAAGCGGGTGAGTCAGTTTGCAGACCTTCACAGGCAGCTTTTGGACCATTCCTCATGAAAACACACCAATGAACACTATCTAATCTTCAAATGGTACAAGAAAAGTCTTCCAAATGCTCAGTGTTGGCTAAATGGTTCTTTCCTTTTAGCTGTACTTAAACATTATTTGTTAGTAAGATCTCAAAAGGTAGGTGACTATTCACTAGTCACGCTAGATCAGAACAGATGTTGAAATCCCAGCATATCATTCAATAAATGCAACATTAAAGACCTTACATTCCATATTCATGGAAAAGGACAATCACACAGATCTCTTTTGTAAAATGCTTTGAGGACAACTTTGTGTACGCATCAGGTATTATGTCTTTAGAAATAGATAATTTGTGTAGCAGGTAACCATGTGAAGCAAAATAAATTATTCTTTTCATTAGACCACCTCACTGAAAAACTTGACAAAATTCATATTGATTCCACACCAATGCTTTAATTGTTATCCAGTAGCTTAATCTGTGTCAGGGGCTTTTTGGTTTCCCATGCCCTGACAGTGAGCAGGTGCATAAGATGGCAGGAGAGAGCATGGTCAAGACAGCTGGCCTGAACTAGCCACAGAACATCACACTCAGCATATAAACTGCAGGAAGTTGGCCAGAGGGGCTGATCACTGCTCAGGGACTGGCTGGGTATCAATCAGCAGGCAGTGACAAATTGTACTGTGCATCATTTGTTTTTCCGGGGTTTTATTCCTCTCTTTTTGTTATCTGCCTTTTCATTACTATTATTACTAGTATTAATAGCATTATTTTTGTTGTTATTATCATTATTATCAGTATTAGTATTATATATATATACTATTTTATGTAAATTTTAAGCGGTTTTTAACTCACAGATTTTACCTTTTCCCAGTTCTCCTCCCCATCCCACTGTGAGGTAGGGGAGTGAGCAAAAAGCTGGGCAATACTTTGTTTCCAGCTGGAGTTAAGCCATGATACCAGATTTTATTAATATGATTATAAGAAATACATACTTTTGCTGTAAAAATAATTTCTTTTATGATATCTGGCATCTCAAAAAGCACAGGGCTATTTAAATCATCTAATCATCTTGTCATACTTTTCAAACTGAAGCATTAGTAGCTTGATCAAGGGTTTGAATGCAGCTGAGACCTTCAGCCTTGATTTAATCTGACTCCCTGCTGACACTGAATAGAAACACATAAATCTTATTAGGCTTAGAGTGATTTCCTTCAATCATGAATTTAATAAAGCAGGTTGGTTTCTTTTAGTGTGCCAAAATCTGTAAAGTTCCAAAAGCTAAGTACCATTCTAGTAAGTAAACAGAAAATCAGTATGAAAGAGTACATATAAAAGTGCAGTATACAACACCAAGACCAGAACTTGAGGCCTCATTTGCAAAACTCTGAACCTACTATGAAGTTAACTTCTTGAAGGGAAATACTTTTGTATTGACAATGAAATCCTGTTATCATATCTGGAAAGATGTTCATTTTTTTATTAACTGTGCAAAGTTAGGTTAATATTAAAATATAATCAACCTGCACAATTTTGTGCACCATTTATACTCATCTGTGATGGAGGAAATAGCAGGACAAGTTGTGCATTCACTGATCCCAATTCACTCTGGTATAGTGTGGGATATGTTTTCCCTTAACTCTTGGCCCCTGCTATCAATGCCTGTGCAACTTAGGAGGTCATGTAAAGACACAAGATGCTGGCTTGACTGGAGCTGAAATTTGTTATGGAAAACAAAAGCCAACCTTCTCACAAACACAGAAGTGAGGAGATAGAGAAATTATGTTTAATATCTTTTCCCCTTTAATGTCAGCAGACAGCTGCCATTCGTGTGTTTGTGACTACTATACCAGGTGATAAGAGACTGATGCCTTTCTGCTGCTTGGTCTGTTACTATAAATGTTTCTGTAGCTGAACTTTTAACTGGAACAGTTAAAGTTAACCTAAAAATCCTTACAACTAATTATTAGAGGACTCATCTAATCCTCAAGTGAACTTTGTAAGCCCCACTGAAATCAGATGAAGTGGTATATGTGTGTCCCAGAGGAAAGCTGTATCCTTAGCTAAGTACTGCTTTTATTTTCCAGAAGAGCAAACCTACTGACAGCCAGAAGGAACAAATTCTTCACAGTTCATGACCTCAGAAAAAATGTCTGATAGATTTACCATTAAAATTTCTGACCTATTTGAATGGATGCTTTAGCAGAAGTTTTATCAAATCTGACATAAACGCCCTGAGCAGTTTTCTTCATCATGAGTTGCTGCAGCCACTGTGGATCTAAGTGGGTGAATCCTATGATGTCTAGTCAGATTAGAAGATTGCTTCCATATTCTGGATGCATCAAAAGGGCCATAGCCAAGAGGTCTAGGAAGGTGATTATGCTCCTCTATTCTGCTCTTCTGAGACCTCACCCAGACTATTGCAACCAGTTCTGGGTGCTAAGCACAGGAAAGCAGTGGGCCTGCTGGATTCACAAACATGATCAGAGGGATGGAGCACCTCTCCTATGAGTAAAGTCTGATAGAGTTTGGGTTGTTCAGCCTGGAGATGAGGAGATTACAGGGAGACCTCATTGCAGCCTGTCAGTACTTAAAGGGGGCACATAAGAAGGATGGGTGCAGATATTTTAGTAGGGCCTGTAGCAATAGACAAGGGATAATGGTTTTAAACTAAAGAAGGGTTGATGCAGACTAGATATCAGGAATAAATTTTATTTTATGGGGGAGTTGAAACACTGGAACAGGTGACCCAGGGAGATCTATTCTAAACTTCTTTCCTATCAAATATCTTAGAAGATATATTTATTAGTAAACATATGTAAAACCAGGACCGCATAAATATGAGAACACATATTTGAGTGCTGAAACCTTGAATTCAATATAGACTGCATTAGACACATTTAAAATGACCACATATATTACATTGGAACATGATTTTTAAAACCTTGCACACAGTTAAGTGTATATAAAAGTATGACTCCATTGTTAAAATGGAGGTACCATGCAATTGATGACCAGTTACTGTCATCAGTTACTTATTATTTTTAATGGAATTTTCGGTGAAGAGAAGGGGCATATATTGCAGAAGCTATCTATGAGTTGGGTAGGACCTGATGAAAAATGCTATCTAAAAAAATCAATAGAATTCTTTAAAAGCCAAAATATTTTTGAAATTTTTATTTTGGAAGGGTCATAATTTTTCTTTACTTTCTATGCTCACAAAATAGAAGAATTTCATAGTAAATTAAAATGAGGAAGAAAGGGTTAAAAGTCTTAAATAGCCCACAACCAAATGATATTTTATTTTATATTAAGATTTTTTTTGACTGATATGAAAATGAAGCAGCATGGGATTTCCTTTCATTTTGTCCAAATCCTCCCTTATCATGCAAAATTTATTTTGCCTTGAACTGGATTAATTTTTTCAATATTGAGGGTTCAATTATTGTATTTATTTATAACAGTAAGTCATATCACAACATTAGCATTACAAGACAACTGTAACTGAGTAGTAAATTTAATATCTTTGAGAATCTAAAGATTAAGGAGCTACATATTCTTCATTCTCTTTCCTACTGAGTGTTTTCCTCGGACAACAGAGATTTGCTTTTTGTTTTATTTGCTGTTTTATAACATAAGTGAGAAATAAGTAGCTCAGACACTTCTTCAGAACCTTATCCATTTTAAAATTTATATTAGTTTTCATGATGTGCTAAGCCCACTGCCATCAGCCAGAAATAGTTGAATGCTGTTACAAGGTGCTCAAATCTAACAGCCAAGAAGACAGAGAGAAGGACGGGAAAAAGAAATGCTCCTTAGAAAAAAATTAGTGGACATACTAAAAGTGAAAATATAAGCTGCATCCTATAGATTTCCTCACAACATATGAATGTCAGAACATCTAGTGTCAGTGAAAAGTATCACTGAACATAGACATCAAACACCTCAAGATGTTACACAGGCAAAACTGCCCTCAAGTTGGAACAAAGGAAAATAAGAATAATCTCACTATTCTGCTGTGGGGATTATGCAAATTGTACTATTAGACAGCTACAGCCAGATTCAGGGGCAGTACCAAGTGAGAGTTAAATGGGAGCTGTGTTTGTGAGCATGAGCAGACCCAATGCCTCAGTGATTCACACGTACTCCATATGCACATACACACAGAGCATGTAAGTCCCAGGCCAGATCGGTCTGCAGAAGCCATGTGCATGCCATCAGCCACACCATCTTATTCCCCAGGCATTTCACAAACTGTGCCCATCAGATCTGTGTGGGCAGTACATGTGGAGGAGGTTCTTTTTCTTCCTAGTTATTGGTATGGCAACAGTTAGTTATATCTTGGTTGCATTCACAAAATGATAGAAATTCTTTGGCTGGATCACAAACAGGCAAAAAATGTGACAAATGTTAAAAAGTGTTTTTATCAGATCATTTTTAATTGGATAATAGCCTACTGCATTATGGCAGGGAACTAGTTTTTTTCCCCAAATGTGTTTAACTGCTTGCTGAATAGTATCACCCCTGTGACATAAAAAGACATGTCAACCATGTACTGTCTTAGAGCTCCTATTGATAGAGAAGGTTTATGCCATACAGATAGTTTCTTTCTAAGATTCCCAGAAAAACAAAATTAGATAACTTTTCCACTTTGAACTTTGGCACCTCTTGGAAACCATGAAAGAGAGCATCCAAGCAGAGCGAAACCTGAGTTTCAGCCTCCTCCCCTCCTCGTGCAATGCTAATGAATCAGAGCAGATCCAAACGGTCCAATATTATAAGAAACTGAGCATCTTTTTACACCAGAAGTAACATAAAAATCCTCACAGAATTGTAGCAGATATATGATTTCAGAATAAGGTCTCATAAAGAACTCCGTTCTACATTTTGCTTTCTGAAGATTCAGTTTTCTGAAACATCTCTGCTCAAGAAGTCTCTTGACCAGACCAGTCTGAGACAACAATTTGAAACACATGACTGTCATCAGCCCTGATGGAACTGAGACAAAACATCCATGAACTCTGTGGAGGGTTGGGTCCAGGTATAGAGTCTATCACTGAGAGACAGCTATGCTAATTATTGCCTGATAACCACAGTGCTGTGAAGTGCAAAGCTTATGCAAGGCTACCTTCCCTTGACCATCAGGGCATTTATCTACTTCCATTTATAACACTTTGGGAAAGCTGAATCTTTTCCAGTGATTACATCCTAGATCTTGGGATATATCCAAGATGTATGGGCATGTATGTGTGTATAAGACATTTAATCTTAGTCCCACAAGCTGTTCCAAAAATCCTTTCTTAAGAGCATGTTCTATCTGCAAAGAATCATCTTGCTTTCTGATTCATTCTGTGAAACACAGATTGGCTAATCAAACTGTAGATTTTTATTATATTATTAAGGAAGCAGTCCCTTGTTATTTATGCTTATTAACACCCTTTTTAGATGATGCAGTAAAGTCTACCCTAAGAATGAATCAGGAAAGAATGAGGAAAATACCACATATCTTCTGCAATGAAAATTCTTGTTCTGAAACAAGCTGTTTATGGCATTATACATCTTTTTAACTGTATGACCTTCAGAAGCAAACACAGATTTATTTTCTTCTCCAAAAACATCCAGCACTCCACATCACTGGGTAAATTCAAGGTTTACTGATACTGTTTCTAGCATCACTTCTGCACTGGAAAACATATTTTTTAAATGTTATTTCCTAGAGAAAATGGTGCTGATCTGCTACCACCAAGTCAAAATCATAAACTATGACATAATTAGTTGGATTCACAAGTTTTGTTGATTAATCTTCCCAAAATATGTGAGATGAATGTATTATTTTTAGAGAAACACTTTTCAGCATAGATATTCAGAACATCAGAAACTAAAACTCAAGTGAAAAATAATCTCATACTTCTGGGAGCCAGATAGTAAAGTCTAGATAGCAGTGATCATGACAAGTAAAATCCATGTTTAGAGAATCCTTTATTTCCTACATAATTCTTGATCATCTCTAGCTATAATAATAATTCAACTAGGCATCTGAAACACTTCAGGTATGGTTTACAATTTTTTGAGTATCTTTGCTTAAAATAGATGATAGAGGCTTGTAGAAGGGTTTGAAATGAACAAAAGTTATTTCCTAAGTGAAGTGGAAATCAAGAGAGAGGTCATTCCTCAGATATTTTTCAGATTGTTAGATCCTTGACTACATAAGCTAACAAATACAATTTCATAAAACAAGAAAAATAAATCAGACTAATGGGCGCCAATCATGCAGGATGGCATTAGTTTGGTAACAAAAAGGGTTGATGAGGTCTTTAAACCCTTCTCACATGGAAAGATTGTTCCCAATTCTCACAGACATTAGTGACAGACTTGAAGAAGGTTTCTGAAGTGATTCAAAATCAGATATTTTCTGAAGAGCTTGTCTGTGTAACCCAGACAAAGAAAAATCTAAAACAGCTTCTCATGTGTAGTGTTGCTTGTAAGGGTAGTCTGAGGAGCACGTACTCTGAGGTACATCACATCTGATAATGACATTTTCTCCTGGGCTATTTCAAGGCAGCTTGGGAGATCAGTCAGGTAACCGTAACTGACATTCATGTGTTTATGAAGTATTCCTCCCTTATTCCTGTAGAAAATCTTAGACTGATTGGTCTCTTGCAGAACTGGTTGGGAAACAAAATTTTGTTCCATAGAAAATTAGTTTCTACTTCAAGACAGGATGAAAAATTGGAGTATCAAAAAAAAAAAAAAATCCCCCCAAAAATACCTACTAGGATGAAAACTGTAAGAAGTTTCAAAATGAAAATGTCAAAGTGAAAAGTTACCAGACCTCTGATTGGAATAAAAGTTCCTGAGCAACTTGACCTATTATTTTGTTTGTTTTAATTCAAACAATTATTTGGAACAGAAAAGTATCTTTGTTTCAAACTGTCATTTTGAAACATGGAGGATTTTGTTTTGATTACCCGAATTGTAATATAAAAAAAAATGCATTGAAATTGACATTTTCTCACAGAAAGTTCTTATTTCAGCAAAGCCACATTTTCCAAGAGGAAAATTTTTCAACCTGCTTTACTTGCTTGCCAGGAAATATGAAGCTGTCTAAAACCAGCATCTTACTAAAATTTTTCCAACATGAAAGCTGCCGCAATTTTTCAGTTGAAACTTTTAAAATGTTCTGTTGATGAAGAGAATTTGGCCATGAAACAGAACAGTGCTTATTATAGCACCAATTCACAGAAGTCAGCTAGCTCACTTCATGGCTATCACATGTTCAATTACAGTGGCAAATTCTAAGCATGGGTCAAACGCAAATAAACCCAAACATTTCAATTTCTGCTTCTTTAAACTTTCCAGATGTAGGAGTTTTCCATTTGCTTCACCTCAGTCAGTTGAGTTCAGTGTGGTGGGATAATTAATTCCCTCAAGTGTTCTGCAAACATTTCAGTCCAGATACAGCTTTACCTCTTTGTGGAAGTGGATATACTTTCTAACAAAGGTATAAGAATAAAGTGATCTAATTCCAATTGACAGATTAAAATCAATACAAAATCTTACCAAAAAGTCTGCAAAAGAGCAGAACATAAATAACATGCTTTAGAAGCGTTGGCTGTTACTACAAAATGCAATGCTGCATAAGCAAGATACAGTCTTATTTGCAATAAGACAGTCTTATTTGCAATAATTTTCTGGGCACTAGTATGTAATCAAGCATAACCTGATGCTTCCATATACCAGTGTTTTGATATCCACACTGAAGTTTTACAGACATTAGTTTTCCATAAAGTGATGATGATCTACTTTCAAAAGATAGGTCTATTTAAGGATCTGAAAGTAGTTACCCTGAAATTACAAACAGCATCATTCTTCCAATTTTAAAGTTTTGTTTCTTCTTACTACTTTAGATCCATATAAATGACTGACTAATACTGTCACAAAGAACCTAATTCTAAAAACTAGGCTGGTATTGGAAAATTTAAACTCTGAATTTAACATTCCAGTAGTTACTTGGATACACTGAAATCCTTTTTTAGCCTCCTTTGTATCAAGGTTTACAATTCCACCACTACTCAAAAGCATGTGAATATTTTAAAATGCACATACACACATTTGCAAACAATTCTGTTAGTATGAATTCCATCCAGCACTTTAGACACCAGTGTAGGAAAAAAATTCATATTTAAAAATAAAGCTTTGATATTTCTGGATAGAAGCTCATGTGTCTTCTACATTGAAAAGCTGCCTTTGTGCTGTGTTAACATATAAGGTTAAAGAAGGACTTCTCACAGTCATTTAACATATTTTCTCTGCTCAGAGCACAGTTACATGGGCAATTCAATCATACATTCCTGGGAACACTATGTGTGTTGAAGCCTCGGAAGAGATCTTAAAACAAGAATCCTAAGCAGTGTGGAATATGAGGAATCCTTTTTGTCTCCAGGATACTGAGATTTCTCTGAAATCTCTGAACCAATTCTTCCCACACAGTTACCTTAACTCTTTCTCTCATGAAGTCATTAGGCTAACCTTTACAACACGAATAGAGGAAGAGGAATCTTTGTTTGTCAGCAATAATAAGCACAGACCCTTAATTTCAATTAGGCAGAGAAAACCATAGAAACAGAAGGAATGAAACATTAGTCTAGGTAATATCAAAGTCAGTTGGTACCAAAAACATTCAAGTTCTACTTCCATAATATTAAAAACCTCATGAGGAAAAGGCTGGAAAAGCAGTATCAATGGAATATGGCATACTAGGGGGATGTTGACTTCTTTCTCAACTGATCTAGAATTGCTTAGAGAATTATAATATATTCAATGGCACTATAGCTGGGGCAAGTTCTATGTACAGGTAAAGGAGTAAATTGTCCACAGTAGCTGAGCCAGGGACAACAAATGGGTATTAGAAGTCATAGAAATCCAGATCTGCAGGTGTTGCTAAGAAGGAAGTGTCAGAGAATGCTTTCACCTGTGGCTGCAATCATGAAAGGACGGGAAAACCTGGGATTAGGAAGAGAAATGTTAGTGGCACCGTTTCCAGGCAGAAGACAACATTGGAAAAGCTGATACTTTATAATACTCCTTGTATTAAAAAAATGTGCACCAACTTCAAAGCTCTCCTCTGGCATCTTGCCTTTACATGGAAGAGTTGTCCAAGTTTGAATGATTCCAGGGGATGCAATTCAGATATTTCCACATTCCTGAAGAACTTTGAGCTATTTGTGATTGTGGTTTACAAAAGATCAGGCTCTTAAATCTCCTTTTATCCTCAGTCTGGGATCACCTTGGGAATAACCTTTCTCTGGTTGCCCAAGATTACAGCAGATTCATGAGGACCACTCCACCAGCCCAGAATCCATAAAGCTGGAGCTCAGATTTCCTCATAATCCAAATCTCCAATTAAGACAGTTCTCTTAGGCAGAATCATGGATATGGGTGCTGTAAAAGCTGTCTATTCCCGATTTAGTATGTTGTGGCTGTAAGGAGAAGGGAGTAGGAGTCTGTAACAACCTGGATTAGATTGTCCTAAAAGCAGATTCCTCATTGTCTTGCACTGCTTGAAAATCTTGGGGTGACTGGACACGAGGCCAGGGACCTGACCTTTAAGCAAGATGGAAAAATCACATAATTACTGTGATTTTCTGTGTAAGTCCACTGCTTCTCCCCTCACAGCTTTTTCACAAGCTTGGCAGACTAAGGATCTACTTTGAGATTTAACATATGTTAAAAATATTGTACTGTACCTTACACAGAAGTTGATTTACTCCCTTTGACTAACTCATGTTCATATTATCAATTTGCAGGTCTCAATCTATCTCCTAGTTGGATCGCTTTTTAGGAATCACACATTTCCAGTTGGAGTATAAACTAGTTTGCAATTACCAACTAATGATTATATATATATATATATATGTGGTAATGGTACAAAATAAATTGTTCAGATTTTGCTAGCTCTGACCATACAGCTATATACAACTCTGAGTATATCAAGACAGAGCCTACACACAATGGGCAAGAACTAAAAATCTCTGCTCAAACAAAACAAGCATGCAAATAACTCCAAAACATTTAGAAAAACATTTGGAAATTAACAAGTCAGGAAAAGAAAATTTAATTAAATTGCTATCCCTGCCTAAAAAAAATTCTTTGAAATGTCTTTAAGTTTTAAAATTACATATTTACTATCCAAAGATAACAGAGAGAAATAAAAAAGAAACAGCAATATATGAAACTATTATTATGAGTTATACTACATTTAAACTCAGTGCACTGTCACCTCAGTGAGTTAAGATATGAAATATCTTTTCTAAGAACAATAGCAAAGGACCAAATAAAGTACTTGTGGTTCAGGTCTCATATTAGTTTATCGTGACTATTAATTAAGGACATGTATACCTCATAGGTTCCTAACTCATCAGAGGAGCCTACATTCTGAAGAACTGGCTCCTTGTTAAATTACTAAACAGCCTTAGGAAGCCATTGCCTTAGTTTATGAGTCCAGGTTGGAACATCAGAAGCAAACAGGCAGTGAAAATTTTTGGAGCCAGTCAGACTTAATGAGTGCTGTCATGTAAGCTTTTATTGCAAGCCCTCGGTGAAGCCAACCCTGTTAAGGACAGAAGGTGCTAAAGGCAGCAGGCAATGCTGGAAGGAGCCCATCCCCTCTGTGAGAATCCATCCTTTGTCTTCTACTGTTATTGGCTGCTTGTAGCCTCAACCTGATTTAGAAACTTTTTTTGGAGCCTTTTACTGTAATTCACAATTGAATGACTTTCACAGGAATTAAAAAAAAAAGCAAACAAAAAAACCTCCCCAAACCACCCCTCCCAACAATCTGAAGTGATTTCAGGCTAAAAGACTACTTTGTTGAGCCACAGCAACATCCTGCTCATGTGATCTGAGCTGGGTGGGATATGCTCTTTTCTGCATTCTCTACAGATGAAGAAGCACTTGCCTAGCTCCCAGATCAGTGTATTAATCAAGCATGTTAGTGACAGCATTACCAACCTCAAGCATGCAAAATTTATGAATTGCTTCTCTCAAAAAAAAAACCCAACTATTTTTTTAATTATGTATGTGCAGACATTCATCTATCACTTTCTGAGCCTTCAGGGTGAACCTGTGCATTGTTTTCAAGTGTCTCTTTGAAAGGAGAAGGTTAGGAAGATATTGGCTTTTCTGTTTTAAGAAAAGTTGAAAATTCCAATCATTGGTTTTCAAGAATTTTGCTTCTGAGAAAAATACGTGCAATGTCACTCAGACCCATGATGAAATATTAATACTTGGCATTGCTTTTGTAGCAATAGAAAATATTGGCTGATATCTCTTATTCTTCAGTTCTATCACCCCTGTGAGCTGAGTAGGAACAGGAGTAGCATCCCTCTCTACTCCCACATTTCTCCTTAGTATAATAAGAAGTTATGCAAGCTAGGAATTGTCTAGCAGTCTCCCAAGTGTAATGACTGATATTTCTGATCCCTGCTAGGCTACAGGACTTTTCCCAAATTGTTCCTGTTTTAATTACAGCATGTTTAAAAACAAAACCAAAACCAAATAAACCATCTCATAAACTATTTTCTATTTAAGCTTTAGTGATGAATACTCCACCTTAGTAAATAATTCTGATATCTAATTATCTTTTCTGAAAAATCAAAACAAAAAACCACAAAAAAAACATGAACCCCAAAACTGACATGTTCATTAATTCAGAACTGAACATGTTTTACTTCAAATGCAGACAAGGTGTCTACTGAAAACTGCTTTACTAACACATTTATCATCCTCCCAATAACTGTTCCTTTCACTTGTTCTCAGTTTCCAATACTTCTCTTGACTTCTGGACACATGAAATGGATACATTATTCCAGTAGAAGTTGATTGCACGAGCACCAAGGTGATAGAGCCTCCATGGGAATGGAGTCTATTCCTGTTGTTAAAAGCCACACCAGAGTTTCTAGATACCCTGTCACAATGGGGGCTCATCTTCAATGCTTATAATTCCATATAAACAAAGCCCCTTCTCCCTCTTCTCCATCCCTCCCTCCACCCAGGTTATCAAAGTAATCTCCGGGATGATTATATAAATTTCTTACTTTTCTTGGACTATTAACATAGTATGATTCTCTTACATATTTAATTAATTTGAATTTGAAGTGTAGGTCTTCAATTTCAAAATCAAAATAACAATATCACTCCTGTCATGAAAAAGTCCTTATACACAAAAAAAAGGAACTCTAGACCTCTAAACAGCAAGTTTTATTTTGCCTAAACACTTGTTGCATGAGTCCAATCTACCAGTTCGCATATGAAATTGCAAATTTGAACTTATTTTGCGCTTAAAACAAAGTACATGGTGAAATTCTTTAGCATAGCTCTCCATAATGACTTTGTAAATTTCTAAGACAGAAGACAAAGTGTTGTAACAAAGCAATTATCACAGTTCTCTTCAGTTTGGACAGCAGCCATTCTTCAAATAAAAAAAGAAAAGAAAGATCATGTCAGGTATTTTGGAAGTTGAATGACATAACATATACAGCAGAGCACCTCTATTGCACTGTAAAAACTTGTGTTTAAGCCAGCATTAACCTACTACCTATTTTAGTTGACAGTAGTCACCTCAATAGAATAGCATGGGGCTCAACATGGGACGCTTGATAAGGTAATTAGATTATTCTGAGCTCTGTGCTTCTGTGATAGGTTTTAAAAGAATAGGAGCAAATACCTGATGAGGTAAATAGAAGAAAACTCATTCTGCTCCTTCTGTGGCAATGAACAAGACAGTAGAATAGAAAGTGATATGGATCAGCTGTAATGAGAAGAAGAAGATGAAACAGTGACAAACTATGGTTTTCTTCATCTCAGCAGGCCAACCATTTGGGAGGAGGAGGTTCTACAGATTCCAGACAGAATAGAAATGATCCAAATTCCATCAATGCCATCCTCTATTGCCCTGGTGGAAGTAAAATGGACAGGAATAGTTGTCAGGTAATCAGGTTCTGACATGAGGATAGCTGAAGGAAGAAACTAATTCCATACCAGAATGGGTAAATTGCAAGACTTTAGTGTATTACTGCAGATCCAGTGAAGAGACAGGTGGTTCACATCATTCACATCAACTGAAGTTAACAAACTCAGTTAACAAATGTGGAACAATTGGAGTTCTGTTTTGTTGCATTTTTTACATATGGCTTTCAGTGGCTTTTAAAACTAAATAGAGGTTAGCATGTATGAACCCAAAGACCTCTATGTAGAGATATCTCTAAGGAATGTTAGCTGATGCATTTAAAGGCTTGGCTTAATTGAAATATGGATGTCATATGTCTCTAATAACCAGCCATCTAGCTAATCATGAAAACTCTCCACAGGCAGAACAGTCTTTTCTATGTGTTTGCATCTGCAATGAATAAGACACCAATTCTGTTTGGAGTGCATATACTATTCTAATAACCAACCATAAATAAATGTGATTCTCACCTAGAGCTAGAATAGATTGAAAGCACTTTTTTAGTAATAGGGCTATCACAGATGAAGGTATCTAAATTATTGGAATGAGTTAGGTCTTCTCTAAAATAGAACATGATTTGATCCTATTGCTGAACCAGTCCATGTATTAAAAAAAAAAAAAAGCCTTTTCTATTAAAACAACAGGTTTAATTAAAGATTATTGTTTTCAATGGGGTGTTTTGACCACAAGTACGTATATTATAGAATAAGAGAACTGAAAACCTGTGAGGACCATGTCTTCACAACTAAATTCAAAATAGAGTGGGGACCAAGAGATCTGAGTTATCTCCCTCTGCCACAGATTCATTGAGCAACCTTGAGCACTTAACATCACTCTTACCTGTTTAGTGAAGCAAGAAGCACACAGACATAGATGTTTGTTCAGAGAGAAATTTCCTCTGAGAAACATCTTAACTTTGTAATCACAGCCAGAGCACAAGTAATGGCAGAATAGTCTCCCATTTTCCCTTTGATGAAATAGGGCTTAATTTAGAGTTCAGTGTAGGAAATGTGTTCATCCATGTAGAATCATAGAATTGTAAAATCACAGAATAATTCCAGTTGAAATTATGAGGAAGTCTATAGTCCAAACTCTCACTCCAGATGGATTCACCTTTGAGATCAGACTGCATTGCTCAGAGCCTTGCAGTCAGGCCTTGGAAACCTCAAAGACTGCACAACCTCTGTACACAACCATTGCTTGACTGTCCACCTGGCAAAAAAAAAAAAATTATTAGGTAGAAACCCATGATAAACAGCCACTGGTTTTTGTCTTGATACTTTATGTATCTCAGTAGGTACTGAGCATTGTGGGAGCAGAAGGCAGCTGCTAGGTCTCCCTGAAATCTTCTTTTGAATAGGTTGAACTAGCCTTGTTCTCTAGTCTCTTCTCACAGGTCAGACGCTCCAGCCCCAGATAACTTGGTGGTCCCCAGCTGAACTTGCTCATTATGACTTTCCTGTATTGGGAGGCCTAAAACTGGATGAAATATCTAGATGTGGTTTCACAAGTAAAAGGGAATAATCAGTTCCATCTACTGCCTGTGCTCCAGTTAGCACAATACAGGATGGTGATGGCTTTCCTTGCAAGCAGGTCATTCCACTGGCTCATCCTCAATCCTTAACAGTTTGATGCTGCTAAATGTGTTTTCATTTGTCCTATCTTCTCATATATGCCAGAAGGTATCTGCAAATGTGAAAACAGGTATGTGCGTGTAGGTTTAAAGGCACAGGTTTTCATCTTTCCGGTGCTTCCAATACTGCCTCTCTCAATAGCATTAGTAGTGCCAGGGGAGGCCTATGGGATTACACAAGGATAATATGGAACAGTTTCTGCTTGTATACCTTAATTATGTGATATAAGATGGGGTAGAGATAGCAAATATAATCAGGGGTTCTTATGCAAGGACAGTAGTGCAGCAGCAAGAGGATTTCATTATTCCTTTGGCTGGCTACTGATATCATCAGCCAAGCTAGAAACAAATAAACCAAACATGATTTGGTTCTGAATCAGTGTCCATCTTCAGTTGGATGATGGTTTTGTTAAACTTTGCTGTTGACCATTTAACATCCAACTGCTCACCGGCAACCCAATCCAGTAGTTGAATATTTTTTGTTCCTCTGGATTAATTCTTTAGGCACAAGTAGTCCTATTTCCTTTTAGCATACTTCCAATGAACTCAGTTACCAACTGGGCTTGAGGAATTCCTGTTCACATGTTTAAAGACTGTATACACTTCTGAGTAGTTAAAATGCTGACTATTACAAAAATAACAATAAAAAAAAACAGTAAGGGGAATTACAGCTTCATATGAAACTCCAGTTCTCATGCCTGTCTTGTCCATGGACAATGCTGTTGATGTTAACAGAAAAAATAAACAAGGAAGTGAAGATGAGAATAAGAGGAAGAGAATGTTGGGTAGGAATGAGATAAGTATTGAACTACTTCATAAACACATGGGCCATATGGTGCAGACATAAACAGTGTGAGCTTTCTTTACCAACATTATGCAGTCTGTAACCTCCCTTTCAGATAAGTCCTCTCTGCCAAATGTTTTTCTTGTCTTTAATACTGCAGACTCTACAGACATGCATGCTCATATATACCAGAGCTAGATTAAGCAGACAAATTTTTCTAAACTACATCCAATTTCTGCTGAGTACCAGTAACAGCTGGATTGCCTTAAAAACAAACAAACAAAACTCTTTTGCCACTTGAAAAAAAAAAAGAAAACATTAACTTTTACTGAACTTAATGTGTAATGTCTATTAAAGATATAGATTTTTGCATAGGTTTCAACTATAATATAACCATTGCCAGACCTGATGTTTGCCATGGATTGCAACTGCAGGGACACATTAACATTTTTATCTGGTTTTACAATACCTGTGGGCTTGAAAATCCATGCCCAGCTATTTGGCAGCCTATTTTTGATCTCTAGATTTTTGTGTCTAATTTGCTTTAATGGCTTTTGAAGACCCAAGGATTGCAGGAGAGTACTTTCAGAAGCAAATTACATGCCATCTCAGTCACTATGCTGATAAATATATAGATGATGATGTTGAACTATCAAGTGTTCTTAATGTAGCAAGCACTGGTTTTAATTCCATCATCTAATACATCATTTTGTCATTAGCCCATCTTTTACAACTCATTTTAGCAGTATGTACATTGATACTTTGCAAAATTAATGTAATAATCTTAAATGTTTTGGGTTTTTTTTTTCTTCCTATTGGCCTGCTTGCATTTTTTCCCAAAAGTTTTGCAGCAGTGCAGACTTCTGCAAGAAGATTTTCTTTTTCAAATGATACCTTCTGCATAAATCAGCCTACCGCTATTTCAGTCAATGAGTGTAATACCAGTTTGCACAGTATAATGGCCTGCTGCAAAAATGCCCTTTTAGGACTGTCTGAGAAGTTTTATGCTCCATTTACTGTGTTAGTAAGAATGAGAGGACAGTTCTTGAGTTAGAATGTTATTACTGTCTCTCTACAGACAGATTGAATAGATAGGTGTCTTCATCCCAAGTCTGGTAGCTGTATGGTTGAACACATCATGGCCATTGGATAACAAGTCAACATCTTCTCTGCAAGCAAGTAAATTTTAGGAATCTAGTGAGGCTTGTTATGGTTTGAACCCTCATAAATCAAAGCCACTCTAAAAGCAAAGTTCTGCTAGACAGGTTCAGTACTTACACACACCCTGACTGCTTCTATTCATCCTTCTGAGAGCAACCAACAAACTCATCAGTGACTGCAATGAGGTACAATCTGGAAATACCATTAGGATTTACACAACAGTGTCTGTGACATTTTGTCCTGTTGCCTCACTTTCATTTCAGCTGCTGCTCCATTTTGTTTCTAAATCAACAGCATATTGTTTGAAGGATTACTATATCATCTGTTTCCAGGAAACTTTCTGAATTTTACATTACTTTTTATTCTTGCAATGTATCCAGTGGGGAGCTGAAGCTGAGTAGCCCCTTCCCTCTTACAGGATATTTTGTTAACTACCAAACTGCATGTCTCCACATGGGATTTTTTCCAGGAAACTTAGGTTCATTAATAATTTGAGGACCCTGTTCAGGTCATACAGATCTATTTCTATATTAGTTATTTTAATTTATTCTATTTAGTATAGATATCTGAGCCAACACTGCATTTCAAATGCCAAACTTCTGATATTGCTCTTCGTGTCCATTTTTTGAAGGTACTTACTTTATTTTCAGATTGTGAAATATTTGCAAGTGGAGGCAGCTGTACCATGTATACTGAATGCTAAGCACATCCAAACCAGGTTAACCTAAAGGCCAGGTAACTGGCCATATCTAAAGATATGGTAACTCTGCCCTGTTATCAAGGTTCAAGATACGAAGACTATTCAGGGACAGTTGTGCACAGTTTATGTTCTGCAATTCCTATTTTAAGACATCTTTCAGTCCCTATTCCCCTCAAAAAATGCAGAGCCAAATCCCATTAATGCCCCAATGAAATTACAGTAAGATGTAAATTAAACGTTATTCTTATTTCCAACATATAGAACTTTACTTTCTATTTCAGTCATTCCTTTTCCTTTTTGATTAAACTCAGCAGTTGTTCAGCAAAACACTAATTGTAGTTTAAGTCCCTGATCACCTACACAACAGTTTCTAGAAATTGTACATAGAAACAACCTCACAAAACACTGAGAGCTGATAATAATGTAAATCCATTTACCCTAACAGACATTATATGCTCACAGCCTGTAACCATGCAACCAAATAAGTGTTGTCAGTTTCTAACCACAATTCCTCATTTATGTTTTCAGCTTTTTTTAGAAGACAGGAAAGGTGCGGTCAAAACTGATCAAACAGCAGTTTGCAGAAAAGAGTTCACACATCTGCAAAATGAATTCTCAGTCAATGCATGTTTTCTCTATTCTTTCTAGCACCAGTGCTCAAGACCAAAGAAGCCATTAAAGCCAGTGAAGTCTTAGTNTTTTTTTTTTTTTTTTGCTTCTGAGCATGCACTGTGGCCTTTTTTTATACCCAGCTCCCTCTCCTTTCCTCCATGCTACCCTGCAGAGGCCACAAACTGTGCACTTTATCTGAGGATAGACATCACAGAACTTATTGCAATCAAGAAATTACACTAATTTATATATGACTTACTGTGTATTGTTGTGGACAAAGCCATATTGAACATTATCAAACTCACAATTCTGTGTCAGCTCAAGCCTCTTTTTTTTCTTCATGCCCTTTATTATTACAGGTAAATCATGCCAGAAAAGAGGAGTGCTCCCCTTGGGCATTGATCAATTACACAGCTTATGCCAGTCAAACATAACTGCTATAAATATATTTTTCATAATCTCTTGAATCTAGAACTGCCTCCTGACCTCTCTTTTCTCACAAGTCTAAACAAAATTGTGTGATCTCTTCAGTAGTGCACACAGTAACTGAAATTCCCATTGCTATCACGTCTTAGGATGTATTCCTAAGAGTAGGGAAACATGCAGACAATCAAATAATGCAGGAAAATGTGTCCTGTTGTAAACTTTAAATGATTACATTATATATTAGTTTTTATCAAATCCAGCTTTATTTTATTTGGCAATATGAAACAGTGTAAACCCAGATTAATCAACCAGTTTTGCACTGTTGAAGAGTAGTGGTCAAGCTGGCTTTGTACATTAATTTCCATACCTTACTTCTCTCAGGGTGGCACAATTCTCATACACTTACAGAAACATGATTTAACTTACTGTTAAAAGTGACCAAAAACCTAGTCATTCAGCTGAAAAGAAACTAGAACTGCATCCCTTTTCAGGCTGATTCCTGCCCTGTCATTGTACAGATCTGAATGTTGCTGTCTGATGTTTCAGGAAAGCATGAGAAGAGGAAAAGCTGAGCTGCTGACTTTGCACATTACATGCAGTCAGAGAGGATTGTCTCCCCACAAAACATTCAACTTAAGAAACAGATGCAAGATATCTCTCAGGAGTGTCAAACAATATGGGGGGAAAAAGACCAAACAAACAACTAATTAATAAACCTAGAGCTGAAAGCTAGCATGCAAATAAATCAAGCACATGGAATTGATGACAGACAAGCTAGATTTGTCTGCTCTGTGAATGATGCCCCAGCTCTCACCCTGCCTTTCCCTCTCCCCCTTTCAGACACATATCAACAAGTGGAAGGGATCGTGGATGTCTTCAGGGCATTAGCTATACCAGTTATTTTGTCCAATGGAAAGACTGGCTCAACAATCCATTCTCTCTTTGTTTGGATGTCCAGATTTCTGTGACTCCTGTGCAAGATAATTAATTGCCCATTTTTCCTAGTACAGAATATCCAGGCTTCACTCAACCTTCTTTTTCCTGCTTTTCTCAGATCTGCTGGCTGACACAATTGCTATTCAAATGTTAGGCTTCTGTTAGCACTGTAAACAGATTTGGTGCTGGCGATGGGTCCTAAGGTCCAATCAGAAGCTCAGAGCAGGAGCAGCCCCAGGACAGCAGGGTGTCCTGGCATCCCTCCCTGCATGGCAGCCTGCAGAGCTCAGCCCCAGGCAGCAGCAGGTACACACCTTCCCCTGCCCTGAGCCTGCCAGTGACATGCAATCTCAGAAACCATTTTACAACTCATTGCATCTTTGATTGCTGCACGTGGGCATAAAACATACAATGGAAAAACTTACTCATGAGAAACTATCAAGTAATTTTTTCCCTCCACAGTCAGTCATTGCTGTGGTAAACAAAATGAGCTGGTAATAGTAACTCACCTTTACTCCTTGCTTTTGATATCAATATTCCGTATGACTACTTTCATTTTAGAACAGTATTTATGACTTGCTTGTGATTCACTGCAAACCTGTGCCAGTTTACACCAGAATAGGTGTACTGACTTCAGGGATGATTTTTGCAGTTTGTATTTATGCTTAGATTGATTTTATTTAAATTACATTGATGCCTACCTATTCTTTGCAGCTAGATATAAGCAGATTATTGCGTGGACTCTGTTTACAAAACAAATATATTCACAGTGATAATCTAGGTCATCAATTTTAATCCAACTAATTTCTGGATAGAGCTTCTGATTGAACTACTTTCATGTCTATGAAATAGAAAAACAGTCTATAAGAGCTGAACAGAAAATCCACTGTCTCCTTTGATAAATTTTTCTAATAGTCCATCAAGCTTGCTTAACAGATATCCCTGTATCTTGGATTAGTTTTGCCCTCTTAGGGGAAAGTAGTGGATTCACTCCAGTAGAGTGCAGCAAGTGGATGACGGCCGGAGCAATTGGAGTGCCTTCTGAAAGGAGGGTGGTAAGAGGCTGTGGTTTTATAATCTGGGTGTTTCTGAGTTGTATAATCTGGGTGTTACTCAGTAACTTGAAACTGCAGCAGATTCAACCAGCTTCTTTTCAGTAAGCGGATAACATCTGCCAGGATCCTCTGTATATAAGAAGTGGTTGTATGTGATATGACACAGGGGTCCCTCGTGCTGCAGATGACAATAGGGTAAGACAAAATTATTGTGTGCCCACAGTGAAAGCAAGAAGAGATCTGAATGGGTGGATATAGGAAGATATAAAATTAAGTTAGGTATGCCTATGCCTTCTAACATGCTTTTGGTGTCATATACCCTTGAAGTAGGTATTAATGATACAGCTCCATGCTCTCATGTCTGTGGCAGTCAGAACCACATAAATCTACACTGGTTTAGCAACATGCAAACTTTATCACCGTGACACATGCGCAGCCTCTCAAATCGCTGACTGTGAAGGTATCCTGAACTTTATGTTTCCATGAACTCGCAGGGTACTGATATCACTGAGAACTGAAAAAGTGCTGATTTAATTATCTCTCTTGTGATTTTCTTAGAAGAAACATGGGGAAGTAAAATGGAGGCAGCCCTTCCCCTTTCCACTGCATCCCAAGTGAAATCTGCTTGCAGTCATGTTACAAGTGACTTCAGTTGTGCAGTTCCTGCACAGCCATCCACGGGGCAGCAATAGCCAACAGCAGCCAACTTACTTGTAACAGCCTCAAGGCAGGATCTGACCCTGATTTGGGAACCTAAACACACAAGCAGGACCTTGCTTATCTTCACAATAGCTAAAAATGGTACCTCTAAATACCTTAAAATTGTTTCCTCTCAGCCTTCCTTCTGCCTTTCCCTAGGCCCTGATGCAAATACAAAAGCAAATTTATTGATTTATTGAAGACAGGAAAATCAAACCTAAGAACTATACACACAGGCAACTTTTTCTTTTTCTTAAATCACCAGAATATGTTTCACTAGAAAGCAAACACAATACAAACAACTAGAACAAGGCTGCAGATTAAATCAATTTCAAATGTTGATGTCCTTAGTGTTCACATCCTAGTGCATTGACCACACATAGCATGACATTTATGCAGATTATTTATTGGGGCTATGATTTAATTAGAAACATCTCTAAGGTGACTGTAGTCAGAAATCTGATCTCAAGAACCCCACAGCTTTTAGGCATCATTAACAATACCAGAATATATCCATATTGTTCAAAAGTCACAGACAAACTCCTATCACATGTAAATAAATTGCTATGAACTTCTGACTTCAATACTATCTGCAAAAAATCCACCTTGTTTAAAACCTAGAGGAAGAAGCATGCAGTGTAAACAAAGATGATGTTTGAATATCAATATTTCATGAAAATGTAAAACCTGCCAAGCCAAGTCTCAGATCAATGTATTTTTTTTTTCTTCAGCTAAAAAGTAGTTGCTATTCAGGTTCTGAGTCATAAGTCTCAGATCTCAACCTTGCTCGTTTTGGCTTCATGAACAAACAGAAAAAAATTGCTTTTACCTTCTCTTCCACTATCATAATAGAGAAAAGAGGGACTAGAACTGGTGCTGCCTAGTGGCTTTAAACACAAATATATTGAAATTAATGTTTAGTACATAACTTATTCCAAAAGGAAATAAAAGGGGAGGAAGACACAAAAAAGCCAGATAACTGAAGAGATGGGCATTCTGACAGGGTAAAAAACAATACATATAATAAATAGTAAGTGTAATAGAACTGTAAAACTTCAAGTGACCATTTGTGTCCCTACACTCAGCTTTGGTTTTTTTCTTCATTTCTTTTATCCTTCTGCCTCTTTCATCTTTTACTTTCTTTAGTGCTGTTTCCTACCTCACTCACTGTCAGCCAAACATCTTTCTTTGCTTTCAAGCCGTATCTAAAACTCAATACTTCACTACAGCCTCATTGCCTTACCCAGATTTTGTTCACACCTTCCTCTTCCTGAACTTCTTCCACCATCTGTGCTGTCTAAAGCTTACCTTTGGAAGACCTCCATGTTTGGAATCATGCTTAGGAGTTTTTTATTCTTTTATTTTTTGCAAAGCATGGAAGAACAAACCAATTACTTAACCTTCTGAGTGCTAAAGGCTTTTTGTGGAAGCACTCTGCTACTCACAGCATCTTCCTGAGACAAGTTGCTGTGCCAGTAAAGGAGGAGGGGAAGTCAACTGGTGCACATTTTTACAGGTGAAATATTCATTCATCAGACCAGCTAGTGACCCTTTTTCCCACTTCTCCATTGTTTTCCAACATCTATTTCAGGACGAGCAAATTGACAGCAGCTACCCTGTGGTCTCACAAGAATCTTTGCACAGGCTATAAAAGAGATTTTATTTGCTCCTTCCACAGCCTTGTCTGTTTTCTACAACCATTTAAGGGAGAGCAAGATTGCATCTTTGTCATCTTCCTTCCTCCTACCCATATTAAGTATTTTTGCAACACAGCTGAGATAATACCTACAATATGTTGCCAGAAATTAAATACTGTTTTAGTACCCCACAAAGCATGCTTAGAACTTTTCTGTTTTCAATCATTGCACTAAATCTAGTCAGAAAACAAAAGTACAAGGAATAAGTGAAACAATGACACCATATACGGTGGTGGGAACTTAGCAACAAATTAAACTTGAAAAGAAAAAAAAGGCAACTCTGCAGTACTTTGAACTTGACAGAGTAGCAATACAAAAGGTCAGTGACAATAATTTCTGTGTAGACTAAATCTCCATTTTTAGGAATGTTATCCTGAACTTGAAAGAGAAATGCCAGTTGAAGTAAAATGAGAATTTCCCCAAGAATGTCTCTTAACAAGCTAGAAAAAATTCCAGTCAAGCCTTTAAACTTTACACTCTGATAATACTATGACAAAAGATAGTGTGAAAGATAAACAAATAACAGAAAGAAAATGAAAGCTTAAAATAAAATTGATTAATATATTAATATTAAAAGATAATATATATTCAGTAAAAGTAAGATAAAAACCAAAGCAAACATAGCAAATCAGACACTCAAGGTATTACCAAAATAGCCAAGGGCCTTCACCAAACTTTGTGCCCTTATTATCCTATGTTAAAATATATTTTTATGTTGTGTAAGACACAATAGAAGGCACCAAGCAGTTTTCCAGTTGTGCTTTATAACACATTTTTATTTATCTGTGATTCTTAAAAAGACTTTTTCTACTTTGCAGTACAACACCTACTGAAAAAAAAAACCTGTGGTTTACAGTGCAAAGCACCATGTGTGAGGATTTGCAGATCCAAACATGATTTATGTCACAGAAGCTAAGACTTTGACACAGGGAACACAAAGATTTTAATGGAGTTATTTATAGTTTAAAACTGTGTGAGAGTGCTCTGATACTACTGAAATCCACAAGACTGTATGTATACAGATGGGTTCATTATCTACCTTAAAGTTAGGAAGAGCAGTTCATTTACCAACTTGAAATTGAAAAAATACACATAATCATTTTTATTCTGATATAACAGAAGATTTGTGTTGCATCATTGATGACGACTGATGGCAATTCTCAAACAGTAGCCTCCTACCTCCTACCAGTTTTCTTCAGGGCCCACCACATGACATCCCTTGCATTCCTTCCAAGCCTCCTGTGGCTTCATCCCAGCTCTTAAGAAGTAGTTAAATATGTTACTACACTCTGTAAGCTGCAAAGACTCTAAACCATGTCACAACCTAAAGTCTTGACTGATTTGTCTACCAAGTAAAGCTGGGAACTATGGTACAGAGCACAAAAGGCCTTTAGCATTTTAAGCAGTGTTGATTAGGTCTGCTCTAAGTAGATAACTGCTGAAAATGCTGGCAGCTTTGTTTACCCTAAGGCTCTAAATGCTGCCAGCACCTGAGGACCAAAACAACTGTTAGCAGCACTGGGACCAGTTTGCAGCATTTCCTTGTGCTGAGGAGAGCTAGATCTCTGGCAATGACCCACCTCTGTCAAGCAACACCTGCTACCATTGGAGAAGAGTTGATAGTGCCTGCAATCCTTTCATTTAGATTGGACTGTTTTCTCAGGTTTATTTTGGCTTTGCATTAAACACTGATCACTTATTTATATAAACACAAGGAAAATAACCAAGCTATCCCAAATAATAGTAATATTCCACAATACCTAAAAAAATTTAAAATCCTCTTGCCATTGCAAGAACAGAAGAAAGCCACTTCTTGGAAACACAGGACAAAGAAAGTTCATATCCTTTGTGCAAAGAATGGATGAATTGAAAAAATGAAGCAGCTCAAGTAGAAAGAGCCCTCCTTATCAGCCTGGGAGGAGAGTCACAACAGGCACCCACCAGTGCTGCTGGTACCCTGGATGTGGCCTCACCTAGATGAACACTGTGTCTCCACAGAATGACTTTTCTTTCTTATTTTTCATCAGAAGAGGCTACAAGACCTGAATACCAATCTCAGCGGTTGACAATTCACCAGGAAGTAGAAGGTTGACATCTCCTAAAAATGGAAAGCAGAGTCGTGTGCCCTATCTAACAGGTGAGAGGTTTAACCATCAGGTGAGCAGTTAAAGGAGACTCATCATCACAGCTGGGTTTTAGAGCAGGATTTCTTCAGTCACATTCTCTGAATACATGCAGTGGGTCAGATAATTTGGGAGCCAATTTCTAATTCAGGTATTCCAGTGACCCTTTCAGTCCTGTGAGTTTGTCAGTATCTCTGAGCACACTCAGGTACACCGACTTGCAGAATTCTGATGGTAAAAACAGGCAACACAGGTGACAGGCAATGGCAAGTTTGAATTTCTATATTTTGGAATTAAGTACCTACATTTGCAGCCCACAAATAGCACTTCAGCATTGATTCACTTTCCAAACTCCACAGGAACAAGATTAGCCCCTGGGGAGGACATTCACATCTTACAGAATAAAGCCAGACTCTACTAGAGTTAACCTTAGGTATATGCAATGTAAATGGCTACTAGATCTTGGCTGGAGGTCACCAGTGGGGTCAAATGAACAATCAGTGAAGACACACATAAATATATTCTTTTCTGGATCTAGGCTCAGGTAACACAAAGAAAGGGATCTCGTTAAGATAATTATTGTATAAGATGCTCATTACTACAAGCCCATATCAAGTCTATCATGCTACATACTATTTAATATCTCGTATGAGATAACTGTCATGTAACAGTTTCTTAAATTGAAGGTTTCCAAGTTATGGTCTACATATTCTGCTTAAGCTGCTGCCAGCGTCTTTAACAGTAGCAAACTGCTTATTGACAGCCAGCTTAAATCAGCTGTGCAAAACCTACACTGCCAGTGGAGCCAAGAGCACGAACAGAGGCTGAAAACCTTTCACATGGGTGACTGCTTTGGATCACAGACAGGAGGGTATGTTCAATCTGACATTCCAAAATCCATTTAAAAGTTCTGACTGCAAATGCTGAAGATCACGGTTTTTTTATCCACTATGCAGAGAAGATGGTCTACTCAAAGCAAGTGTTTTTGAGCATGATCACCAATGAGATTGCCACAAAACTTCAAAGCACAAAGAAATTAAACTCATTTAATCAATGCAGATACACCTAATTAGAACATATTTATATCAAACAAATCTGCATATTAAGACTATTTTTAAAAAGAATTGACTCTTCCAGAAAAAGCCATAGGTAGACTAAAGGCATTTCAGACTGACAAGATGGATGAGTCCTGACCCTATCTATTTTGTCAGCTACAAAACCCTGTGCAGTGTGGCTAACAAGGTTTCAGGCTGTCCTTCCCAAAAAATTCCATCTAAAACTGGTTTAATTTTCTTTTCACCTCACTACTGGCCATTTTCAAGTATCTCAGCTCTCGTGTTCATTCCATCTGAAGGTTGTAAATAAGAGTATGTAATAACCCTCCAATTTGTTATTTCAGTCAAACTTTCATTTCAGAGTTCTGTCTCAATTTCTTCTTCAGTTTACAAATTTTAGGTCTTTTCTTTCCCACCAGTTCACGAACACGGCACATATATTCAGTTGCCCTGATCTGAAAGTAAGTGTTTCTACATAGATGAACAAAATGTTGAAGAAAAATACATGATCTTAAGAATAATTTTTTATCAATATGAAAAAGTTATCATTATTTCATTATTGCATGTCCCATCTTACATCTCAAACTATTTTTTCCATAATTTCATGTTCAGAAGAACATTAAATTTGCTTTACCGTCATATGACTGGAGAAGACTATGTAGTCTTGGTCTATTAACCCTGGTTTCCTAAAGGCTTTGTTTATGCTTAAGTATTTCCATATTTGAGTTGTGATAGTTTCCCTAGTTTTCCACAGGTCATTTCTTAAGGCACTTAAACTAGTAACTTCTTCTTGGGAGTGGCTCACAAATAGCCACAGAGGAGCAGGTCCTTGGCAGAGAAAATACCAGAGAAGCATAATCCATATTGCTCTCCACTATAGCACCCTACAAAGCACCCAGTTGTGGACACTGTCATGTAACTGAGGAGATGCAGTTAGTGACTCCCGTTTTGAGACTTCCATCATCTGCATGGAATCCAAGTGCTACTTTTCCAGTTAAGAACATAGACCAGCTATCCAACATTTCCTCTAAGAGCCAAAACCCAGATATGTATATCTAAGATCCAGTTCTGACTACCCTAAGCTTACCCACACATTTCCCAGAAAAAAAAAAATTCAAAAAAAAAACAAAACCAGAAAATAATTATGAGCAATTCCCCTTCTGCATGACCCTTACAAGCTCACAATTTCACCTGCTCAAAGGAGAAAACAAACATAGTCAGTCACATTGCTATATGAGTAGCAGGCCTACAGAAAGGACTTCTAAGCCCCTACATCTTGAAAACCCTGAATACTCAGCAGTCAGCAACAAGACAGGAACATTTCCTCTTCGTTCAAACTGCTCTTGCAGAAAATTTCTGCTTAAATAGGCTGACCAAAAAAAATGAAAAGGTGTTTGTATTTACTTTAGCTCCTTCTGTTCTAAGGCTTCCAGTCAGTCAGGACCCATCAGACGATCACAAAGCCCTGCTGCACAAATCTGTTGACCAAGTAATCTTTACAGTTCTACTTTATTCCATAGAAACTAACTCCTTCCTCTATGGCTACAATGTTTCAGTTAGCTACACAAACCAACTATACAGATAATTCCACTGAAATTTTACTTCTCTGAAATAATGAAGCACCATGGGAAAACAAGTACGACCATTCAACCCTTACAAACAAAAGAGAGTTGCAGTCTGCAACCCAGTTGTGTACAACTTGCAGTATTAGTGACACAAATCATCACAGATGTATGCTTTTATATTTGTACTTGAAAATTAAATACAGAAGAAAAAGAAACCAAAAACTAAGGATGTACATGACTATTGGAGATACGAACATAGAACTGAGATCCCAAAGGGAATGTCATAAGCCCAATGATAGAAGAAGCAAAATATTTGGTACAATGAGAGTTCTCACAAAAGACTGCTTATCCAATTTAACTGCTCTACTGTACCTTGTAGAGGAACTGTCAATCAACCTTTCCATAAAAATTGTAAGTAGGGTAAAAGAAGACACAGCTTCCTTTCAATAGCAAAATGTGCAGATACAAGCTGTTTGCTCTTTCCCAGGAAAACTGATCTTAAGATTGCTATGAAAGAACGACAATGCAAAATTTGGGAAGTGGCAAGCGACCAAGAACATGTTGTAGCCCACTTTGCTTTGTAATCCCTCTGTCTAGATGAATAGGAATAACTAACATCAGAATAGGCTTTAAAAAGCAGGTTGGGAAATGCAAAGTTATCCTATTAAAGAATTAGTGATGCAGAACTCAGAATGAGGCATATTATCCTCCAGCTGAAAAGTACTATGGTTTTTCCTGCCATGCTATCAATAAAAAAGTCCAATCTTATGAAGTTATTTGTGAGGTTATTTTTAGCATGTTGTGGTGAGAAATATTTTTCATTGCTACTGGAATATAGTTTCCATGGAAATTTTCTCACTCAATGTCTCTTTTATTTGCCCTCACACAGAAAAACAATTCTATTAACATTTAGTTATGTAGTTACAATCAGTTCAGAAATCTTACTGAATTCCTTAGTGGTTCTACAGATAGTGAAGAAGAGAAGAAGAAAAAAAAGAGAGGAAGGGAGGAAGGGTGGGACAAAAAGGAGAAAGACAGAAGGAGAAGAAAGAAGAAAGAAAAAAGGGAGAGAAGGAGAAGAAGGAGAAGGAGAAGGAGAAGGAGAAGGAGAAGCTTTTAGACTCATTAAATTTCAACATCCTTCTTCCATCTCTACAAATGAAAAGGAAAAAAAAAGCACAAGTGTAGCTACAACTAAACAGTATTCTCTGTTGTAATGGTCTATTGCCATGCCTGATGAATTACCCAGATGGAAATAAAAGTGCAAGGAAGCAGATAGTAGCTTGAAGAAAACATTAAACCGAATAAGAAATAAGATCACAAGATCCAAGGAAATGCAGAAATTGAAAATGGGACCTGAAAGACAGGAAAGTCACAGAACTTTCCTGTCACAGATAAAGCATATCAAGCAGAACTTTACATAAAACCTTGGACTCTTTCCTCCTTAATATGGTTCTGTTTACTGAAACTATAAAATCCAGGTCAACAAGTTCTTATAGAGTTCATATTGGGTACTTGAAACACGTAGTTTCGAGAACCTGCTGTGCACTGAAATGCTGTAGAGCAAAGAATGATAATAGCAGCACGGTTCAACTGCCTCTTTAGATGGTTAGGATTTGTTTTCTATGCTCCTTTCCAAAATCTGGGAGATGAAAACTCCTTATCACAGACCCGTACAGTAAGCATCCTAAAAACGCGTGGGCACCAGCCTAGAAGGAGGGCTGAGTTTGTGACTTGCTAGCTGGGCAAGATTTGTGCCTGTTTGGTTGTGGTGCATTGATACCAGCTGAATGACAGGTGCCCACCAAGTCACTCCCTTTAGCCACTCTCTCACTCCCTTTCCTCAGCAAGGCAGGGTAAGGATGAAATAAATTTTAAAAAGTAAACAAACAAACAAACAAACAAAAAATAAATAAAAACAAACAAACAAACAAACAAAAAACACCTCACAGGTCAGAAAAAGTTTATCACAGAATATTCTGAGTTGGAAGGGTCCCAAAGAGATAATAGAGTCCAACTTTTAAGTAAATGGAACTTACAGGGATCAAATCAACAACCTTGACATCATTAGCACCATGCCCCAAACAACTGAGCTAATCTCAGGGTTGATAAAAAATAAAGGCAATGAGTGGAAGTGAGGGAAAAGAAAATATTTCTTCTCTACTTCCCATCAGCAGGAGATGTCCAGTCACTTCCTGGGAAGTGAGGCTTCATATGTGTAAGTGGTTCCACCAAAAGACCAAACCTCATAACAAATGCCTCCATCCCCTTTTCCTTAGCTTTCATTGCTGAGCAGATGCCACATATTATGGAATATCCCTTTAGGGTCAGCTTGGATCAGCTGTCCTGGCTGTGTCCCCTCCCAAAAACTGGCCCACCCTCAGCCTGCTGAGGGCCCAATATGGGAGACCCAGCCTTGGTGCTGTGCCAGCACCACCCAGCAGTAGCCAAAACACCTGTGTGTCATCAACACCTTTCCAGCACCAGGGCACCAGGGCAGCTGCCATGGGGAAAGGTAACTCCATCCCAGCCTGACCCCATGCAACATTAAATCCATTCCTCTCATACCAGCTGATCAGCCAGACTGAGTGCAACTGAAACACTGTAGGCAGGGATGGGATCACTTTTAATGCCTTAAAACACAGGAATGTTGCATAAAGAAAACAAATGTATTGGGCCAAGGATATGTAAGTACAGGTTAAAATTGCTACATTTCACTAGTTGTTAATTCTTAACATTTCCTGTGTTAAAGAGTTTCAGTAGTTCAGATGTGGTTTCTGTATTTCTTTTTTCTCCTGCATCCACCCATCACACAAGACATTTAATTTAACAAGTCCAAAAGGGTCCCCAATAAGAACTATTAGAATTTTGGCAATTCAGAAAAATTACCAAGCAAGTATGGATTTTGTTTTCCAAATTAGCAAGGAAATGAAACAAGAAGTTAAATGAACCAAAGAAAATATATCACAAGACAAGTAACTTGTGATGCACTATTTAAATCAAAAGTAGTATTTCACAGGTAAATAGTAACTATCCTAAACTGCATGGAACAAAAGTAATAAAATCTCATCAGTCACACTTCTTTTTTTCCCCCCCTCTATTTTAAATATATGATGAAAAGTGACAGCCATTGTTTGTGTAGAAATTATGATATGTGCTGATTAGCTAAGCATGTAATAAAGAGATTATGATTTCCCATCAAGGTGACAGAAATTAAGGTGTCTGAAAAATACACTGCAGAATTTTGGCTATGAGTTTTCATTTCAGTTTCTTCTTTCTTTTCTTTCCCCCATGATAACTGAACATATGGAGATTAATTTAAGTGTAGGAGTGACATTGTAAATGCCTAATTAATTGACCTAGAAAATAAAAAATGTTTCTGCCTTACCCATAGAAGCAATTTGCCTAAAGTAGTGCCTTACATTATCAAAATTTGGATGTAATATGCAGTATTTGATGAAAAACTGGGCAAAAGGCAGAAAAACTAAGTTAAGAGCCCATCCTAGCCATTAGCAAAGATTTCAAGTTGGAGTAGGTAAATTGTGCTGACATGAATGTGTTCTGGTTACTGCTTGTTGGCTACTGAAGAATTATGAATATGAACAGGTACAAGTAAAATAGCAATGAATTTATAAATAAACAAATGTTATGGTCAGATAGACATATGGGCAAGTTTTCCTTCTCAACTTTAGCAGAGGATGTTTACAGGAGAGGTAAGGGTGAAACAGAGGTAAGGGTGGTTTGTTACCCTCATACAGCTCTGGTAGACATGGGATTTACATTTACAAGATTTAGGTCTTTATGCTTTGTCAGTTCTTGCCTTATTCTTTCCCTAGCATTTGTTTCTCTGTAGCATAAATAATCTGGCAGATAATTTTTAGTAAAGAATTCCCTGAAAGCTCTTCAGTGCAATGTTACCTACCTACACTATGGGGTTTGTTGGGTTGTTTTCTGAAGAGGAGTTGATGGATATTGTCATCACATTATACAAGTCCCCTCTCCTAAGTGGAATAACCTAAAGTTTTTCAAGCTGCTAGTGTAGAAAAAAGGTTTTCATGGATAAAGCAGCTCTGACAACATACAAGGAGACAGTGTCTCTGTAAAACCTCAGAAATATGCAGTGGTCTCTGTCAGGCTCTGATGCTGATGTGACACAACACTCCAAACCATTTTACAAGTGGTGCTGATTACAGATTTGATGAGCAGACTACAGACAGGACACTTGAATGACTATGGAAGTTAGTAGAGAGAGATTACAACACTGAGTAGTAAAAGACAACATAACTTATTTTGTAAGAGAGGTACAATTAAAGGAAGACAACCATCCATCATGAAAAATAGAAACTTGAATTATTGTCCTATAAAACATATCATCATTATCCTGCAGAGGCATAACCCTCATAAGTTTATATAGGCTATGAGAGAAAACTTATATTTGATTCAAGTCTTCAGAGACATTATTTTTTCTTATGTGTTTTCCATTTCCAAAGGGCAATGCCCAACAAATCAAATGTTTAGAACCTTGCAAGCCTGTCATTAAACATCCAAAGTTCAGGAGAACACTTAAGTGGGCATTAAATAAAAGGATAAGAGAATGTGATGGAAAAAGCAAATAGTTTCACCAAGAAATTGGCAGCAATTCAGTGGACTGAAAAAAAAAAAAAAGACTTTATCACAGAAACCTTTTGTGAGTAAAGCAAATTGTTTAATTGCAAAGTTATACTATCATTAAATAGGGAGCAGCAATTATATCAAACTATATTAGTATAAATGCAACACTGTTATTAACTTGTAAAATTAAATTTAATGAGTGAACAATATATGAAACAAAGTGCAACAAAAATAACTAAAATCTCTTTGTAAATTAGATTTTATCTTTAAAAATAAGGGCTGTAAACTTTATTAAGGACATTTGAATTTTGTAAATTAGAGAATGATCTAATATTCTGATCTAATATATTATTAGAATAATATTCATTATTCTAATATAATGGTTTATGCATATTTCCTTTCATTATATCTTCTCTTTGTCAAAGCAATATTAAACTCATTGTTAGGATAAATATTAACTATGAAGAATAGCAAATATCAGAGGAGAGAATAATAAAATGTGGATATTTTTCCCCCAGCATTTATTTGGACTACAAGAAGCTTGACTCGTCCATGCTCATTCTGGTGAATATTGCTTTATTTATTTACCACCTAAACTGGTGCTATCTGGCATTTAGAGAATTTGCTTTTTTAAAAGCTCTTGCACTGAGAATCCATTAGAAGGCTCTTGCCTTTTTAAACACACTAAAAAATAAGCATTTTTTTTTACCAAGGTACACAAACTTTTATCAAGCTCATCTCAATTCTCTTGAAACTTCGACATGTCTTCCACAATTTTCACAAATATCAGCTTTTACTCCTTTGTGCAGTTGATTTTGATGACATAAAGCTCCTCGTCCTCAGTGACACCTGATTATATTTTGAATTTTTTTTTTTTTTTGCTTTGTAATCTGATTTATGCATAACAGTAATCATAGTTAAGAACACTGTAGAATAATAAAAGCACCAAAGAAAGCACCAAATACTAAAAATTATATTTCCTAAGACATTTAATACACAGCAAATACGGTAACTATTCTTTAATTATTGTATTAATTAAACAGATCCTCCAGTCATCAGCAAAATGTACACAATTTAGAAATAACAATAGAAGAGCAAGCCAAAAGTAGAGAACAGATAGTCACTATCATGAAGGAAGAAGCATTATATAACCAGCATACAGAAACCTCATGAGTTGTGTTTAAAAGCAAATCATCATCATCATCGTCCTCATCATCATAATCATAATAATACCACCCCAAAACTTGTGTCACTAAAGCCAGGTGGAAACATAACATACCATACACATTATAGTATACAAATGAAATATTTGTCTTAAACACTAATAAATTATTTTTGATATATAATTTAGATACCTTTGGATGTATCACAACTCTTATTTCACTGATGGTTCAAAATACAAAGTAAACTAATTGGAGCAAAGGTGAATGCATTTTACATTATTAATTATTTGTACTTTTTGCTCAGTTAGTTTTTAATTCCTGTAGACTGATAAAGTTCCTCTAAATACAGCCCCGAAAAATAGAAGATGGCTGGATTGCACCAGTCCACTAATGAATGTCTAAGACACAATGACTCAGGAGCTGCTTGAGATCCATTACCTCTCTAATTTTCCCTTACTCTTAAAAATTAATAAATGTCTTTCTAAATCTTTATACTCCAATAGGTCAACATACTCAAAGTGCTAGCTGAGTAAGGGTGTGTGGAACTTCAGGACTTCATTATTTAATTTTCTTCCTTCCTCCCTCCTTCCTACCACTTTGTGAAAGAGGTGAGCACTCAGAAAAGTTGTTCATCCCTTGTTCATCAGTGGGCCACAGGCAAAAAGTGGGGAAGCTGAACAACAAAATAAGTTGGACCTGCCTGGTGATTTCTGTTTTTAAAAACACTTGCTGATCCTTGTAAGCCTGATGAAAATGACACACACCATGAGGCTTCAGATCACCATGCTTACTCTATGCGTTTCAGACCTGCAATAAAGTTGAAATATATTAAAAGAAAAACCCCAACAATCATTCCTTTTTTTCATAAGGATGTCATATAAGTGCACTTCTTTAAATTTTCAAAGGACAGGCTGCAGTTTTGGAAATTACTTTTAAATATTGCATATGGAAGACAATGTCTATACTGAGAGAGATACAGAAACTCCTTGACACAAGACAAGTAATATAATTTCGTGAATTCCTTTAGGCAGTTTATGTCCTAAACCTGCAAAGGCATGCACAAGTTCAAGTTAATCTACATACCTGCTCCATTTGGAGCTTGCAACAGAATGACTAAAAAAAAGCCCAGTCTAATACAAGTATGAGATTATATTAATTGATTTTTCTCACATACCTGTACTTACTTTTGTCAACCATAAACACAAACATTTTATAAGAATACATCCCAATGTGCAGATTGCAGGGGAAAACAGAAATGTTGTAGTAAACTATTTAAAAAAAATCCACTCCTCAACCTCAAAACAAAAATTTTTGAGGGAAGGCAAAAAAATTATGTGAGTTTTATCTGTCTCAGTCAACAACGAGAAACTCCACGCTCTAGAAGTACTGCAGTATGGGGTAAGAGTACTGTTATAGCTACATCTCTAAATTTCCTGGCATTATGGGTTTAAGAGAGGTGCTTTATCCTAGCTTTAGTAGCCTGCCAATTTAATGTTTCATGGAGTTTTTATCTAATTTAGAAAAGAGGAATAGATCAGAGGAAAATGGAAAAAAGCCAAACAAACCTTATCTTTACAACACTTTCTTTTTTTCTGGCTACAGAGGTCTTAATTAACTCTTGCTGATTTAATTTCTTGTGGTTAACTTCCATGGTTTACCATAAGAGTTCTGGTTCCTTTTTAAAAGCAAACAAATAAACAAATAAAGTAACAAATAAATAAACAAACAAAACCCAACAACATTTTGCATGGTTCCCATCTAAAACCACCAGATCTCCTAACTTTTTTTCTAAAATGGTTATTTTTGCTTGTCTTCACAGCAAAACTCAAATGGATAGGGATAAATGCATGGGGAAAGAAACAGTAATAAGGAAAGGAATAATTTTGGCTTAGGTAGCAAGGTGGGTTTTCTAATACTGACAGAATTTATGGTCATTTTACTGTTGTCTTAAATTTTAAAATTTTATTTGTCTTGCTAATTATAATACTGTTGTAGAGTTTTAGCTGGACATCTTTTTAAATTAGAGTTTTCTTCTAAAGCAAGATCTCTCTCTATATATGTATGTTTTTATACTTATTTATACATACCACATCTTTGAGAGGGATTCTTGAGCCTTTTCCAAGTGCTTACATTTCCCTGCACTTTGACAGAGCATCATGAACTTCATCAGAACCACATAAAGGTGGGAGGCAGATAAACATACAGTGTATACAAAGATCAAAGTTTTTGACATTTTCAAAACAGGTTGTGATAGTTCTGGCACTTTGACCCTGCAACTGAAACCTTATTCTTAAGAAACTCCATGAACCACATCTGTTAATGGATGTGCACAGTCGTTTTCTTCCTAGGGCCAGCTGGTCTTACAATATTTTTAAAGGCCACTACTTATGCTGTCAAGGACATCCCATACAATTACTCCTAACTAATTTCACAGAGCAGCTGTGGGCCCTTTCTGCTGTCCTGGTGGACCATTCTGAGTCTATGGCTTCATAAAAAAGGCACTGCCAGGGCTTGGGGGCTTGAACATGAAAGGCACTGAGAAGTGGTTGAGCAGTGAAATGGCCTGGTTGTTTTTAACATCAAGCTGAGTGAAGCACAATAAATAAACAAATTTAGGTTTTACTAGGTCTTATATTCAATAGATCTAAAAGCCTTTTACCTGTATTTATTTTAAAAAGCCTTTTAGTAATCCAAGTTTTTTTACTGAAATAGACATCAGCCAGCTTTAGTAATTACTGGAGGTAACATAATTGTCAATGTTGGGACTGCTGTCACAAATAAAATATTTTTCCATCTTTTAATCCACTTCTCTTGTAAAACAAACTACCTTTACGTCTGCCTAACATGTTGTAGCCTGAAGATAACCTACAGCAGTAGTTACTAGAAGTACCCATAACATAACATGGTGTATTCAAGCTCTGCTAGCTCAAGACAAGGCTGCCATGTTATCCTATTGACAAAAGGGAACTTAAGAGGAAAACCCTACTGATCTTTTCTAGTGGTACATAATAGAAATGTAATTTGTGTTTCAAGAACTTAGTTAATTTTCCTCATTTTTATGAGTTGACAAGCAATATTTTGAATTATTATTAAAAGTTTGTTTCTACTTACCTTAATATATATGACTCTATTATTACCTGACAAGAGAAACAACACTTAAGGCAAGACTTTCTTCTTTTGACTGCCCATAGTCTACATTTAAACACTGTAAGAATACTTGATTTTATATATACACAAATATAAACATTTCTTAAAATACCTTCGCTATAATTTATATTACTGTGGAGAGTGATTTGTTTTGAAGCTTTGATACTAGATATTTTATATCCACACCTTTTCATAGATATCCAAATTTTGACCTTGATAATCTTCAGGTCTGTATTTGTAATCTGCAAAAGATTATTCCTGAACAAGTTTTGCAAGAGACTGAGCCCAGATGTTTAAACTGTTAAAAAATGCATGTGAAGTAGGTCATTAGGAATATTCTTTAAAAGTAATTTTAGGTAGGTGGGATAATGTCCTTAGTATCATGAAACCAGACAAGATGATTTAGAGCTGTATGTGATCAACAAAGTAAACAAATAATTTATTCAGCTATGTTCTGGTAGTCACTTAGTATTTGAATGATTAATTCTTGACTAAGGTAGTACAAATAAGGTAGTGCATCTTTTCTGAAAGAAATGCAGAATGGGAACTGTTACCTCTAATGACTCTTAAATGCTTCAAACCCATCTTGAATAATTGCCAAGGGGCAGAAATGCTAATGCTTGCTGAAGGAATCTAAAACTTAACTGAACTATTTTCTTATCCAAAGGACTTAGAACTAGCATTGCTAAGAGACTTTTTTTTTTTTTTTCTTAAGAAAATTACCCAGCACTGATGAGATCAGGGAGGGTCTACATTTATTCTTTGTAAGACAAATTTTTGTGAGTCAGGAGTGTGACTCAGACTGGTCAGTGATGTTGATCAGAGAGAGATAGTTTGGTTACTCCTTTTGCTTCTTATCTTGGGGAGAGGAGGAAAAAAATAAGTCCCTTATCACTTGATCACAGAGGAGAGTAACACAGCATTACAATTTACAAACAAGATATTCAGTCAGCACTAACTGGAATAGGTCACAAAAAGGAGTGAAATCAAGGAAGCCTCACAAACATCAGCTGAAAAGAGGCTCTCGAAGATAAGGCCACAGATTCATAAGTTAGAAGCCTTAAAAAGCATCATATCTAAAAACATCCACAGCGTCATCAACCTAATGAACTAACATTATTATTTTAATCCAGGAATGTACATACCACAAACCCCCAAAAGGATTTTTGTAGTTTGGTAAGTAAAACGAGCACTCCTATCATTTTGAGTCTTGGGGTGATAAGTGAGCTGCAGGAGGAATGTGTGTCCATACCAAGGACAGGTACCGTGAGTTGATGCCTAAAAGCAGTTCCTGGGAAATGAAAACAGTAGCTTATTTTTAACAAACCTTTCCAGTCAACTGGACAAAACTGCTTCCAGTTTCTGCAAGGACAGCCTCACTTGAAACTTTGGCCATCCTTTAGCAATTCAAGAATGAATTTGCCGTGGGGGAGAAAGTATCAACTCCAAACTGGGGAAGTACTACATAGGAAAAGACACTTCCGTGGAGGTGGCTGGATACTCATTGGATGCATTTTTAGTAGTTATTTAGCGAGTGATAGCATAAATCCATTCACCAGTCATTTCTCACTTTCACATGGAGGTAGCCGTGGCCATATTATGTCATCACCATCCATACTTGGTTCTAATGATTTATGTCTTATCATGAAAGTATTCACGAATATTTATTTCTTTTTTTTCCCTGCTCTTTATAGATGTGTCAATTACTGCTATCCCAACCAGCTCTACTTTTCCCTTCTCTCATGCCTGCTTGAATTCCTTTAACTGATCAAATTCTCCATCAGTTGCAGGATTTATGCTTTGTTGTTGTTTGTGGGGGGTTTTTTTGGGTTTTTTTCCGGGTTTTTTTGTTGTTTTTTGTTTGTTTGTTTGTTTTGTTTGTTTGTTTTTTGGTTTTTTGTTTTGTTTTGTTTTAATTTTCATGTAGACATCCTGCCCTTGCCCAGGAAATACCTTTCCACTCTTTCATCTGTAATGTTGCTGAGCTGCAGAGGTGCTTGAAAAGAACGTGTAAAGAAGAAACAAGTTAACATATTAAGTCCAGTGCATCTTTTTCTGATATATTTCATATACAATACACATGAAAATGATTTGTGTAATAACTGTTACTCCTCACATTTCTTTGTATATTCATTTAATCTTTCACCACCCTCCCCCCCCGCCCCCGATCCTGCAGTATCACAGTAAAACATAAAACTGTAAATTAAAAAAAAAAAAAAAAATCAAATGATCCAAAATTGTTGAGAGGGAAATTGAATAGAGAAAATAAAATCAACTATTTGAAATTATCATATGCATTCTCGAAGGGAAGCATATTATGCACAAATCCTGAGTTCCCGAACAGTCAAGAGAAAGAGTTTTGAGCTGATAAAAATGCAAATGTGTACAGATAGGCCTTTTTCCTAAGGGTGGGGTGGAGGATTTCAGGATGAAAAGGAGATACTGTTTTGTTACACAACGTCATTGCTAGGCTGCATGGGTGAATGATAGAGCAATTTGGTCATTGTGCCATCTAAAGATGAGTGAGTGGTCTATTGTTTGCCGATCTAGGTGGCTGTTTAGTGTTTTAGGCAACAGATTGATCTTTTAGCGTGCAGGATACTGGAACAATCACATGATGTAGCCTCTAGGGCCTGTCAGGAACGAGCTCAGGGCATCAGCCAGGAGCATGGAAAACAGGAATCTTCTCCATGGTGGACTGAAGAGACTGGTCAAATAGTAGTACTGAACTAAGAATGTCAGCTGGGAGACGTGTACCTGGTACAGAAATATTTGGTTCTGCAAAATTCGTGGAAGCTTTAGACACTCATATCTCCTTGGTCACACACAAATATTCCTTTAAATTCTCATGCTTTGTCTGTGTTCTCCACTTCCGTCCAATTTAATAAACTCACTGAGTTTGAACAGGATCAGCACTAGCAAAACAGTCAAGAAAACAGTTTCCATAAAGTTAAGATCTACACACAGACTATGAAAAGCCTGTTTTCTCTCTTCTCAGATCAAGCCCATAACGAGATTTTGCCAAAAGTCCCCTAGTTAATAGAGGATGGTGAGGTGAGCATTCAGATCTTGGTCACCTTAATAATTTTTGACCAAATATTGTAATGATCCAAATACTCTAATTCTTACTCTTATGTTAAAAGTCTCATAGTAAGTAGATTAGATATAGCCAATCTCCTTAAATTTGCTGAGACACATTTTCTGTGCCTATTAAAATGTTTGATGCTTGTGTTGTTAGCATGTACTGGCACTTATTCATCAAATCTGGCCTTTCCAAATGGTCTGCAAACCACTCTGAATTTTCCAGCAGTTGTACTGTTTCTTCAAAAGTTAAATGAAAGATCTCTGGAAATATTCTTTTCTGCATCATGGTTCTGCTTGCTTTATACCGTTGGTGACCTACATTATAGGGAATGTTTTCATGTTTTCGGTCAGTCAATTATATGTCCTAATCTTTAGAAACAGCAGGAGCACCTCATTTTCACAAAAAAAAAAAAAAAAAAAAAAAAAAAAAAAAAAAAAAAAAAAAAAAAATCATGAGGCATGTTGGATACTGAGGATTAATTTTGAAAATTTTTTAATCCTCAGGGAGAAGATTCTGTGGAGATATAAGAAATTTCTCCTTATTTTCAGTCAATGTGTTGCATGTTTTTATGCCATCCCTGTGTATCAATGAAGAGGAACATTAAGACACTGTTGTGTGTCTTGAAAAATGTATCCACTCAGGGAATTCTACCATAAAAGATGATGATATGTACCCCTCCCACCTTTGCTTCCTTCCTGTGAAGAAAATAGGACATTATTCCCATTTCATAGAAGAAGTACTGAAGCACAACCTACCTACTTTCCCTCAAGACAAACGGAAGCAGGTACAGACATGTACTCAAACTGCAGTGCTTTAAACACATCATCTCCTTCTTAGCTGTACCAAAGCTAATTTTATCTGCCTGAGAGCCAGGAGATATGACAGAACCGTGCAGAACACATCTGCCAGTCTTATAAAGCTGTATTGAGAAATGTAATTTCCAAGTGCCTGGGGAAGGAAGCCTAGCAGAGCTACAGCCATGAGTGCAGAGGAGGATGCTGAACTGCAAATAGAATGCAAGAGAATTTGTTTTATGTATGTTCAGATAGTTTTATATTCTCCTTCTGGGAAGAAATGCAAGACATCTCCTCAACAGAGCAGTCTGCAGGATTGCTTACCTCATTATTTTGATTTTTCAATTGACCTCTAGATATGGAGAGGTAAGGTAGTATTTTTAGCAACATTCAAAATGGGCAGGAGCCATTTACTGCTCACAGTCCCTTTTGATTGCTTTTCTTGAGCAAGGAGAAAAATGTAACAGACATTCAGGTAAAAAAGAAAGAGACAATGAACCTCAGGCAAGCCATAATAATAGCGTAGTTAGGATGATTTATTTATTTGCCAGTCCTTGTGGGCTGCTTTGTGCTGACTTCATCCTGTTGCTTTAACCCTCTAGGCTCTGCATCATCTCGGGTCTGCGACTGTAGAGCTGCATACGCTTCTCCATTCATTTCCTTTGCAGCACTAGGATTTGAACGATAACGAAGGTGAAGCAGGGTATTTATGGCAGGCTCAAAGAACCTGACAGCCTGGAATGCAGCTGGCCAGTCACTCGAGCGAGATGTCCAACAGAGGAGAGTGGAGGATGTCAAACCACAGCTCAAAACCCCACACAAAGAGGTTATAGGATGACAGTTTATGGATGGGTATTTTTTGTTGCGGGGAGGGGGCAGTGGGAGGTCTGCACTGGAAGAGAATTGAAATCAGGGTTTTCATTTCCAGTTTAATTCCCAGTCCTGTTATTCACTTCCAGCGTCTCCCCGGACAGCTCACTCGGGCTCAAACCTTGATAACCCCATGTTTTTCTTTCTCCAATCAAAGAGCCTTCGGCTGTAGACTGGGAAGCGCTGAACACCTGCGGCCCCCACACGTCCCCCGTTCTCCTGAGGGAGCTGCCAGGGTTCCCCGAGAGGCGGACACGCCTGACGGGAGGCTGGATCCGGAGCTCCCTAATCCCCACCGTCGGCAGCGAGCGACACGCTCGTTCCTGCCGCTCCGGACCCGCCAGCGGCCCCACGCAACAGGGACCTCCTGCTGCAGCGCACCCCGGCAGACACAGCGGAGCCTCGCCCAGGCTCCACCGTGCTCCCCGCGCCCGCTGCTCAGGAGCCGCCAACGCGGCTCCCACCGGCTGCTCTCGGGAGGGGGAGGCCGTGGGGCGACACCGCCCCTGCCCCGGCGGGCACGGCACGGCACTGCACGGCATGGCACGGCACGGCACGGCACTGCACTGC
>WBNO01032408.1:0-27207 GCA_013400575.1 Peucedramus taeniatus | reverse complement strand
GGGGCTGGGAGCCCGGCACCCGCGCAGCCTCGCCCGCCCGCCGCGCCCCCAGGGCGGTGTTTTTGGCCGCGGCTGACTCGTACGCAGCTTTCCGTCGGAGCGGACGGGCTGGTTTGATTTATCGATGCCTAGCCGGGCTGCTCATCGACCGGCGCGGACGAGGAAGGGATGCGGCACTACTTCGGGTGCCGGGAGAGCGAAGCCCTCGCGGGCGTTTCGCCGCGGGTGAGCCCGTCCCCGCGCGGGGCCGCTCCGCTGTGGGAAGCGCCTCTAACGGCGGTGTCATCCTCGTCCCGGCGGTGCGTGTAACCTTTGGCTGTCGCACCACGTGAGTTTAGGAGCGGGCTGGAGCCTCCGCCGGGGATGGCTGGCCGGTGCCGAGCGCGGGAGGCAGCGCTCGCAGTGGGGAGGAGTGGGGTGGGTGTCCTCGCCGCCGTCTGCCCTGGCTTCCTGCCGAGCCCCTCGGTCAGTCGGTAAAGGCTGAAGTCGGAAGGACTTATGATTTCGAAAGGAAGATCTCATGAAAAGCAGTCTGTTGTTCCCGGGAGCGTTTCCTTTAGAGCGACCGTGCGAGTGGTGTTCACCAGGGGCAGGAAGGGGCTCAGCCTGAGCCCGGGGAAGCGTTTGGGGACGGAGAGCTGTGGTTGAGTCTGTCCCAGGGTTCGCAGCCAGAGGGGCAGTGTATTAGTTCAGCTGTAATAGGCGGTTATATAGTACTGTGCATAATCCATACTCCACAAAAATCTTTTTTACGTTTGACTTTTTAAATTGTAGCGGCTGGTGATGGTAGTCATGAACGGTAACAAAATTTCGTGGGCATTTTTTCTTGTCATTTTAAGATTCAACTTACAGAAATCCTTAAATACTTGTTATGTATGGCATTTGTAAATTTGTAACTTCAGCTGCTGAGGCTTTCTTCTCAAGGTCTGTTTAGAAGGAACTGTTGACAGTACCTTAGGCTGTGTCTGAAACAGTCATTCTGAAAATGTCTGCTGATATCTTTCCTCACAGAGCTTGAGAGGTGACTGCTTAGGTGATTATTCAAATCATGCCCCTTCTTAGAAGTCAAGTTCCAAGCCCACTGTGCTTGTGAAATATCTTCCATCATTAGTGGCTGGCAATCTTGACTTCCTGGGGAGTGAAGTGTGCCTTTGGAAAACTACTGCCTGTAGGAAAGCTGCTGCATCTCTAAAACATTCCTGGGTCCTAATGGACTTGGGTTAAAATAACATGTTTTGGTACTTGAAAAGGTGTTGGTTAGATAACTTGCCAATTCCTTGGTTCATTATACTGTGTTCAGAAGGTGGTAGCTGTAGCTACAGCCAGGGCCATTTATCTTTCAGCTGTTTGTTGGTGCTTTTCAAGGATTTCTTCCAAACACCACAAATTGTGAATTCCAATAGAAGTAAACTTGTGTATCTTTAAACTGTTGGCTCTTCTGGCAGGAATAGCTTCCAATGTACTAGGGCTTTAATACTTATGGCATAATGAATGGAAACTCTTGGTGTCAGTGGAAAAAGTGGTCACTGAATTCAGTGAGGAAAAAAACTCATACACTTCAATGTGAATTTTTCAGTCTGGAAGAACATCATTGTGTGGTTCGGTTTATTGCTGCTCCTACTGATGATTATGGTAACCGACCCAGCCTGAGTTAGCTGAAGGAAATGTGAATCTTGTGCTGTGTACAGATACTTGCAGGTTTTCCCAATCAATGTTCCTATGTCAGTGCTAAATTGCAACATTATTACTTCTATCCACTCAAAGAAAAACGCATGGAAAGCCACGTGGATTATTGAGATGATACAAGTCAAAACTGATTTTAAAGGGAATTGTGGATGTACTATTTATAAGCACACATCCTATTATTTTTGCATATGAAACAAATGTTTTTGGGAATTTAAAGCAGAAAACAAGACTTCTGTCACATTAGCATTGAGTAAACTGTGTATCGGTTTCTTACACAAAGTTGCATTACATGCAGATAATGGTACAAGGAAAGGATCCCCATTCGTTAATACATATTCAGCTAATAATCGGGGGGTAATCCTGCAAATTAAAATCCACTGTAGTCTGAAGGAAGAGTCTCGTTTAGAAAGTCACTCTTTTGTGGACCACAATATAGAGAACTTCCGTAAACTGTTAAAATTGCAAACCTCTAAACAGTGTTGTAGAAAGCTTCAAAGGAAATTAAGAGGCTTGAAAGTGTCCTGTAGCAAAGGCAAAAAGGTCTAGTAATTGCTTCTATGACCTTTATTTTTAGCTGTTTGAATTTATTTGGAAAGAAGAATGTGATAAATGGGAGGTAATCATGAGATGATACTAAGAAGGGAGAAACATAGGCTGGATCTGCTAAAGCCACCTCAAAAACAGATGCTTTGGAAGAATTAACTTCACCAATATTTAGGATTTTAGACTTACTATTAAATGACAAATTCAAAATGAATGTGGCAAAACAATAACATACCATAGCAAGCAAGTCTCCCTTGACATGAGGGTGGACAAGATAACCTAAAGTATCTTCTAACTCGAATTTCTTCCATTAAGGTAGACTAAATATTAATGGCATTCTTTACTACTGAAATGTGACCTCAGTAATGTCTTTCAGTGTTTGAACTCTATTTTTATATATGTTCTCTTCTGTTTTTAAAGAGAAAATAATACTAGTGCAAAAAGGGATTCACGTTTTATTTAAAGGTGAAGTCAGGTTTCAGTTAGCAAAATTTATGCAGAATAACGAACACCTATGATTAGTCCTGGGTATTTAAAAGCAAGTGTCTTTTGAGAAATAAGGAAGACTGCTTGAATATATAAGAGGTCTCTGTTAGAGAAATGCATGCTTACTTTATTACAAAAGGATCAATAAAATTGCAGTAATAATCTTAAATTTGTATCCTCTACTTGTCTTAAGTAATAATAATAATAAGACTTGTTAAAAGTTGCAGTTCAGGAGATAAGGATCTTTCTCTATAGAGTATTTTAATTAAAAACTAGATAAAATCTAGGAGTTGCAGAATTGTGTCTAAAAAGCTAGGATTATCTCTGCCTACTGGCTTTCTAGAGTGTGTGCAATGGTTTCAGGCAGGTTTTTTTTGGCTTTTTTTATTCAAACCTGTTAAATTTTCTCTGAAGACATTTTTATTTATTGCAAAGTTTAAAAGATCGAAGAACAAGGGAGGCAGGAGAGATGAAGTGATACTGTTGCTGGTTTGAAAAAGAAAAGTGTACCTGTGCTACTTTATGTAGAGGATGGGTATTTCTAATGAGCATTAAGATTTACTTATTTATTCAAAATAGCTTGCCTTTATAAAGACTGAATTCCTCCACTTTTCAATACCTAATGTTAGTGTTCTCCTAACTTTTGCTTCAGTTAGCTGAAAAGACCATGTCCGTTAACTGAGCAGCAGAGTGATAAAAAAGTAAGATTTTTTTTGTTCATTAAGCCCTCCAAACATCTCTTAATGCATGTGAAAAATAGAAATGGATTGAGCAGTTTCACACAGAAGATGTAAGCAGTGATAATGAGCAGTATGGAAGGGGGATTTCCAGGAGGTGACATATACAGTGAAATCAACAGGCAAAATATTAGACTAACCCATCTTGGAACAGTTGCACCCACTCAGACAGAATGTAATTTCTACACAGACACATGGTATTGTCCAGTTTGTAATTTATTTTTAAATTATCAGGCTTTCAAATACAGTTAATTAAAAGGAATTTCTCGTTTTCATGACAGATTTCACTTGATATGAGCAGTATCTTGGAAGGAGCTGTCTGTTCAAGCTATTGGTATTCCAGTAAACGTTATGAAAATTATTTCTGCTGCCACTTATAAATCTTACTCTAACTGACAGATGACAGCAGGAGGTGTTATTAGTTTAATTTTGGTGAATTGCAAAGTAGTTATGAGGCTTTCTCCACTGGTATTTCAAAGGTCTTGTGGGAGAAGAAATCTAAGGAAAATGTAGGAGGCATTTAAAAAAGAAATCAGAAATAGCTTTGAAAATAAATATGACTTATTTTTTTGTCCAGTAAGAGATAATATGTAATTGCTGTTACAAAGCAGACAAATAACATCTGCCTTGCCTTTGAAGGGGAATGGACTGAGAAAGAGAATATACTCCTCTTTTCTGGTGTTTGCAACTGTGCTGTGCAGTTAAAGAGTGCATAGATCCATTTTGAGGATGACATTTGATAAACTCAACTGGCCATTGAGTCTGGCTGGTTCTGCCACTTACAGCATGACCAGTCTCAGCACTAGGGGTAGATAGCCCTGGCTTCTTGCTGGCTATAACCTGATGCTGCTCTGTAGATAAAAGTTAGGTAATTTTCTGCATGGCTTCCTATTTACAGTGGACTTCAGTGGTTTGCATGTCTCATTTTTCTTAATATTGTGTATGAGCTGGATGTCGCCTTAAATTCCCAGTGAGCACAGGAAACACCATGTTCTTAAAACACACTTCTGGGAGCCTATCACTTGTAATCTGCTACCCTTACTTGTGCCCTTATATTCAGAGAAAGATAAGGTAGCAGCAGGGAAAACAACGCTATTGGTTTCTCACCACTTGGTGTACAGTGTCTGGTCCTGCACTGAGGAGGCCCAGGATGTACCATGCTCTGCACAGTTGATAGCAACCAACCCCAGCTCAAGGCAGGAAAGATGATTCAGCCCACTCTGCTTTAAGCAACTCTCAAACTTCTGGGATGCGCCCCAAGGGTTAGAGTGGTGTGCTCTTTTCCTGCTTATGTCTACATTAAAACTTAAACTTTCATATTAGTTTTAAGATTTTGAATCAAAGATGAACTTAATCACCTTTACATTACAAACACCAGTGAAAGAAACACAAGTGCTCTTTGGTGGTGTTACAGATGTGCCCTTACGTAGAAAATCACATAACTTTTTCTGCATTTGTTATTTGACCAGTGACTGGTGGCTTGTCTGCATGGCTTTTTCGGGATTGCCCCTGTGTCTCTGCAAATACAAGGATGTGTTGCTTGTGGTGTGTATTTTGGCTTCTGTCTAGATTTTAAATAAAACAACTGGTGACTCCATATGGGGACAGGAAGAAGTCACTAGCTTTTTGGTGGAGTTTTTCCACTGTAGAAGGAAATAACCATAGTGATATGGTCTTTATTGAAATAAGGAACTTAGGCCACTAGCAGTAACAAAGTCTTGTAGCTATAGCACACTTTTTAAAAAGAATATTGTAGAGTGTTCTAAAAAAGTGAAGGTGGTCACTGTGACTCTCCAGAAGCTTGGAAAGCATTTGGTTTTGTATGGTAGGTTTCAAGAGATAGGAGTCTTTTAAGTCCCCATCAAAAGATGTGTTAGTCACTTCTGTTAACACGTTTGATGCTTTTTTAGTATTCCAAAGTTTTGTCAGACTTTTATGATGGCCTTCTGAAGCTGCTGGTTGATCAGCATAATCCAAGAAGCTGGGGACAGAGAGAGAGCATAATTTGTAATTGCCTATTTGGCTTGTCACTGTGAGTGCAAAGTTTCACAGGCTGGCTGAGGTGATCTCATGGCTACTTTCGTTTCCATCATAGGCTAACTGCAGTAATTCCCCCCTTTTATGTGCCATGTCTGCTTTGAGTCTACTCAGTGCACCACTATATGGTTTGTTATACAATCTTTGTGCACAAACTGGTCTCTCCAAGGTGAGAAGTGAGGCTCACATGAGGAAAGTAACACGAATCTTTGGATTGGTGGTTGGGAATGTTCCTCCTTGTGCAGTAGTCATGTGAAACCATTCCCTGGAGAGTATTAACCTTTTCACATGGGAGAACTTGAAGTTATTGTTTTGACAGTAGATGGGAGAGTGGTTTGAGAACCAGTTTTCAACTAATAGTGTTCCATAAAAGTGTATTTGGGTTTAAACACAAGAACTATATGCCTAGGTGGTTTCTGATACTACAGTGGAGTAAAAGAAATTTTGCTTGTGTGGGGCATCCAGACTTGCTTTCTGAAGTTCTAACACAGAGAAGACTGAATAGATAGTAACAATAACTGGGTAGAAAAGGGGGCAGGTATGATTAGCCCTTAAGCTGTTTAAGAAAGGTATTTTTTAATCTTTTCTGGTTATTTATATCTAGTAGATAGTAGATCAGGATCTTAATATGCATATTGAACAGTTTTTTCGCTTCCACCCAGGTGCTTCTGCTATCAGTATTGGTATTGCACTTCAAATTGCTTTACATTGCCTGGATCTGCCAATTTTTCTTCACTTGGGAATGAAGCCGGTGCAGAACTTCATGAAGCCTATGGAACATAGTGCAAATCAATACTTTAATTAGAGCAGTGTCTACCAGCCTCACTCAGCTGAGGTTGTATGAAACATGAAATGATTTAAACCGGCTGTCAGGGTCTGTGCCAGATGGCTTTCAAATATGCATAGTTGAGACTGACAGCTGGAGAGAGTCGGGAAGGTGCTTTACCACTGCTTGCACAACTGCTTGACTTCTGCTTTATTAATAACTAAATCATTACAGTTTGTGTTCACCTACTTCTGTTCTGAAATCCATGTAGTTAACATTGTCAGTGATTTTTCTTTTTCTGCAATGAGCTTGCTTTGCATAGTGATACATCTTGACATCTTCACAGAGTCTGCTTTCAGATGCATTTTGATAATAGGTAGATCTTGTTGTGGTGACTGCAGATCTAAGGATTTGTTCCTAAACTAGAGCTGTGTTTCTCAAGTGATCTAAATGAGATTTGGGAATCAAGGACTAAATTCTCAGGGATTTGAGAAAGAAAGGCATGGTGTCTTTCTCTGGATTTGTGTGTATGTGTGTTGTTTACTGGTAGTGGAGGCACTTAAGTGGAGCCTTCATGTAGAGTCACCCACTCTGCAATGCATACCAGGTGATGGGAACCTTTTGAAAGAACTTTGGTACAAATGCACTTCCAAAGTTACATGCCAGCATATAAAGCAGGGGTGCATGCTAAGTCTTGTGAGTGAGTTATTTGTGTACAGCTTTCTTTTTTTCTTGTTGATCCTGGTGTTGCCGGGCACTGGACAGCAGCTCCTCAAACCATATTAGCAAAATGGTTTAGAGAAAGTTGTCTTGGTTGTGTGAAGTCTGGCATCCTAAAACTGAGTTGTGCTACCTTCTAACACCGGAAATTGGTTTACCAGATGGAAAAATACAAGGGATATATGCTTGAGGGGAGTACTTAATATTTTTTTGGGAAGATAGTTGTTACATTCTTGACAGGTGAATCTCTCATTCCAAAACTGCAATGCTGAATTTGCATAGGCTCAAAGCTTTATATTTACCTTCTATTAATAGTGAAATCTAAGGCTATAGAAATTCTTATGGAGGGTAAGGTTGTATATATAACCCTGGGCAAAATGCTTTGAACTGGACAAAGTTAATACATGTTACTTTGAGGCAGCAATTGTAAAACAGGCCAATTTCAAGCTCCTGATGGGGAGCTGCCCAAGGCCCCTCCTGAACATTACTGAGCTGTCAAAGTAAAAGCACTTCTGAAGGGCTTTCTCTTCACTGTAACAGTTGGCAGTAGCTGAAAATGGTGATGTGGTTGTAGGGCTACTGCATGGCCTAGATTCCTGGAGTGAGGGTGAACAGGAGAGCTGAGGCTGGCTGGCACTTGTACCCTACCATGGGGACGAGGATGCCTCTAGGAAAGGTCTTGGTCACCCTGCAGGACAGGGAGCCTGAGCCAGCTGCAGGGCTCTCTTGTGTTGGCAAGGACTGGCCCATGCTGGGCAGCATGAGCAAGAGCGTGACCAGTGAGTTTTGCCTCTAGTCCTGCTTGTGAGGCCACATCCAAAGAGGTGCCTTGTTTTGCACCTCTCCTGACAGTCGGTGAGGGGCTGTCCTGCGCTGTGTGGAGAGAAGTAGGGTGAGGTGGCTTTGCTTGACCTGGAAGGGGGAAGGCTAAAGAGGGACCCCAGTGATGGTCTGTGGTGGGGCCTTGCAGAACGGTGCAGCTAGGCTCCTCTTTTTCCCAGGATAAGCCTGGGGGTGTGGAGAAGAGCTTCCATGATTGACTTGAGCTGGTGAGGCCTGTGCTGGCTGGAAGAGGCAGTCCCTGTCACTGTGTGACCTTCAGGAGGAACCGCTGGTGTTGCTGCTGTCTTGCTTGTCACCGGTTCTCATCTAGGACAGTCCCCTGCCCTTGAGGTCAGGTGAGCGGCGCTGCTGGCGCAGGGCTCTACCTTCTGGCACTAGCACAGGCTTGGGTATTCCTAAACTAACTGTGAAGCCACATCCTTCCTCTTGCTCTGACATGGTAGTGCAGCTGCTTGATATGCGAGTTCAGCCCAGCCGACTGTGCTTAACTTTGGCAGAGCAATCCTGGCCACTTACATAAGCGTCTTAAAAAACTGAAACTAGTCACTCTGGGCTGCTTCTGTTGCTGAAGCGACGCAAGCGCATCTAAGATGAGATGCGTGTGACTATTTTAGATCATGTCCTAGGTGGCTAAATTTAATATTTTGATATATATGTTTTAATTTATCCGTTGCCTATTTACAAAAAGCGCCTGAAGTGCCTACCTTAGAGGTAGATGTTCCCAATTGGTCAGGTGAATCTTGCATATGATGGAAGGAATGTAAAGTTTTAACCCATGAAATGCACACAGGCTTCAGAACTTGAGGTAGACCCTTCAGGTCATGAAAACAGGTGATGGGGAAGAACACAATTTCAACACCAACCTTTAAAAAAGCTCTTGCATCTGCTGCATGCTGTCTATTACCGATTATTGAAGTACTAAATCAGGGGGTGTGATTAATGCTAGAATAAGTAGTTGTTCAGCTGTGTACTAAGTGGAAGGGTTTCAGGTTAAAAACTGAGATAACAGCAAGCCTCTGTAGATCCTTAAGGGCAGCTGTAGTAATTCTAAAGTATAAAATTCTGTGGAATTTGCTGCAGAAGCTTCACAAAGAGGAAGGATGCTCATGCTCATGTTTCAAGGGGCTTTTCAGCCCTTTCCCCCACACCCTACTTACTTTATATAAACGGATCATGTGTCTCAACTTGCTGATTAGAACCCTAATGTCAACCTCTCAAATGTGAAGTGTGTTATAGTTAGTTGGGAGCTTAGCAAGGCTCTAGTTGCCGGATGAGTTAAAATTGTGGTATATTTCCTGTGAGTATGGTTTCATATTTGCTTCACTCAAGCAGGTTCAGCCTAGGTCTGCCATGCTTTGAGTTTGCACTGGCATTGCATTATCTGTGTGGTGAGTCTGGTTAGATAATCATTCTGCCTGAAAAAAAAAAAAGCATTTTTTCTATCTGTATAAGATTTTGCATACCTGCAGGAACTTTACTGTTGTCACAAGAGACTACAATAACTTGGAAGTGAGGGATGATCAGGGTGGTTGGTATGCATCCTGTCACCTGATCATCACCATGTTAGTGATGGAAGAAGCATGGCTTTCCTTGCTTTGGTTGCTCTGCCTAAAACGTATTGAGCAACCTAGCTGGAGTCCTGGGAACCACCCAGGCACAGCACACAAATACAGAACACTGCAGGAGCTCTGAGTCCCAACAGCAAAACTGTGAGGTGGCTTTGTTGCATGATAGCGGTAAAACTTTTTAGTCAGCTGTAAAATATCATGTAAGCTCTGTAAGATGGGAACCGGTTCAGCCCACTCTTACTAATTTTGTGAATCTGCCATGTGAAAATGAAGCTGAGAAGTGAGCACCACTTTCTTGTAGATGGGGAGAAGAAACAGCCATCTAATTTGCTGAAGGGTGGTTCTTCTATTTTTAAAACCTGAAACAAGTGAAGGATAAATTATGTAGCTACAGGCACATTCTTCTTCGGTAGGTAGTAATCAAAATCTAATGATTTAAGCTGTCAAAGCTTTTTAAAGTTCATGTGAAGTTTAAGATGATGGAAATTTATCTTTTCTTTGGGAGGAGGAGTGTTTTGCTGCTCTTCTAGAGGAAACTTTAAGACAAAGGCATTTATTGCACTTGTATTAGTTTCTCATATACAGACTTCTAAAGAGTGAAGCTTAGAAATAACCACCCAAAAAATTATTTGATGAATGCTTAAGATGAAGAAGAATTTTATATGAGGTTAGCCTCAATACCAACAAGTTAAGAAATGCAAACTTTATTTAAGAAAAAAAAAAATTCCAGTCAATTTTGTAGGCTAAAAAACATGGGTGTCTCTGTGGAGTTTTTGCCAGGAAGGTATGTTGTCTCGTGTTGGCCTGGAGTTTTGGGTTCACCTCCATGAGATGGCAACAAGCTATCAATCTGTCTGCCCAAAGCCCTTTTCTCTTTCCGAAACTGTTTCCACAGCCGCCACTGTGTCAACACCGTTCAGTCATAATTGTCAACTCCAAAGCAGGCTGATCAATGGAAATGCTAAATAAAGCAGCAGGGCTCTTGACTCGGAGGCTGTGCAAAACCAGATTTGCCAGGAGGTGTGTGCCTCTGTGAATATCAGCAGGAAGCTTCACTGTTACCTTCGAGTCCAGCACTGCTATGTGCCTTCAGGGCTCCTTTGCTTGAGGTTGTCTTGAACTCTGAGTTTTTCAGCTTGTCTTCCAAGTGAAGTTGTTTTCTGAGAAATGGACAACCGGAAGGGTTTTGTTTTTCAGAAACTGAGAAACAGTGAAATCCATAGGAATAAAAACTTGAATTACAGCTATATGATGATTTTGGTTGTTGATTTTTTTTCCTTTTTTTTTTTTTTTTTAATGTGTTAGAAGCATCAGACCTTATGGTACTTGTTAGTACTGTTAGAATTGCTCCTGCCATTCGTCAGGTATGAGACTTTTAAGATGTGACAGCTGGTTGAGGATCAGAAACAAAACACCCACTCCACTGCCCATTGACATACATGTCTATGAAAGACCGAGGGAGTTCTTGGCATGCTTTAAACTAAGTGCATTAGATTTGCAGGCACAGCTCTTTTAGTGCTTTCTTACAAGGTATCTTTTTCACAGCTGATAAGTAAAATGATGTCTGTACTCCCTCTGCTGGCTCTGCAAAAGTAGCTTTCATGAGCTTAAATAGCTGTGTAGCACCTCTTACAAATATGCCTGTGTATAATTCTGAGTTAAGAACAGTTTAATGAATTGAAGAGGGATTTTCCTGAAAAAATGGGTCAACAAATAGTTGCTGAAAGCCAATCAGGTGTCTCAGATGCTATCTCCTGCTATAATGGTAAACACTGGTGTTGTATATACCTTTGTAATTGTAGTCTGATCTGTTTTTGTGTATCAACAATTGGATGGGGCTATCCATTAAAATACTTGTACATCTAGTTATACATCTGAGCTCCATTTTTATAGGTATTGTGTTCTATATGTACATGAAGAGCTATGATTAGAAGCCTCACATGGGGAAAGAAAACTTATCTACTTCCATAAATTAGAGCGCCATATACTTTTATTTGCTTATTCTGAGACTACTTGTTTCTTTCTATGTGAAGAGGTGTTCAATATAAAAATTCTCAGCCAGAATGGAAGAAGTCTGGGCTTGAAAGAGGTCTTGGTATATATAGGTGTTATGAACATAATCAAAGCAATTGCACTTGGAAGTCAATAGACATTTTTACATGCCAATGTAGTTCATTCTGTTATACTGTTTTCTGATATTATTATTCTATTATACTACTGCTCTTGTTATTTTTAGTTTGTGGAATTCAGTGACAATTTAACAGTTTCAGAGAACCAAAAGGGTAACCCACCCTAATATACTGGTCAGTAACCAAATAAGTGGAATTATAAACCAAACGGCCTTTTTACCATTTGCCAGTTCAAAACATCTCTGAACAAGAATCTTTGAGCCTTGTAATGTGGAGTCTGGCTTCTGGTTGTGAAGTCTGAGGAGATTTTCTGGATTTTTGACCCTGCAAGATGCATTTCCAGTCTTTTGTCCAGACATTTTACTTGTTCAATTCATAACTGTCAAATATTCCAGAACAGTAGTTTACTGTGCAAACTCAATTAAGGATTCTGTGCAGCCACTGTAGTTCTTCCTGTTGAATTTCTCTTTGGGTGTACCTGTGGCTGTCTGCAGATGTCTTCAGGCATTGCTGTACTGAGAAGGGGCTTTTTGGCTGCAAAAAACCAGACAGTTGCCCAGGCCTTCACACAGAGGTTAGAACAAGTTGTCTTCTCACAGCAAGTGCATTCCCCCTACCAATTATGCTCTTTTTCCCCTGCTATGGTGTATTAAGTTCCTGAAGTTTGTCTCTTTGACTTGGCTTATGATCAGAATTCAGTGTTTTACTGCCATGCTCAATATTTATTTAAATGTCCAAAATTCCATTTTAATAATAATGTAAATTGACAAGTAAACAAAAAATTGTGGACTTCCATAATATAGGCCATTAAATTTAGCTTGGCAATGTCTGCCTTCAACCCTGGTCTTGTCAAACAAGAACAGTGGAGGATTCTCCATGCACAATAAAAATGCATCAATTTTAGGAATGTCTAATAGTACATTTCAGAAATCTCCAAATTAAGGAGTCAGAGAATCCTGATCTTAAAATATCTTTAAATAATAAAATAGCTTGATTTAGGCTTCCTGTGGGCAATTTTGCCGTGATGCAATTGTTTAAATACTTGAAAATATTTGCTCTGTGAAAAATACTTTGTGACAGCTGATGGCTTATTTTAATAATAATTGCTCAACAACAAGATAAAGTTTTAGTAACTACCTACTTTTTCAGTTTTAAGAAAGAAAGCTGTCTTGAAAGCTGTTTAGCTTAATTATGTGCCTGAAGCATCACATGTCAAACTAGATTGTGACTTTGACAGACAGCTGTGTAACTGCCTGAAATTGTTTGTTCTTTTACATTTAGTTTGATTCTGATTGTGTACTCTTTGATCACATTGCTGACTTCCTTTATTAGATAACTGTTCAAATATCAACAAAATTGTTCCACCATCCCCCCAAACAAAACCCCAAGCAAACCAACCTCTACTCTTAATTTCGTGCTGTATTGGTTAGAGCAGAATATTTCAAAGGCAATGGATACATGTGCAAAAATCTGACTCCTGTTGCAGGGGCATGACACAAAGTAACAACTTCCAATTAGTATCCCAGAGCAAGCTACTAGATATTGGTAACAAGTCTGAGTGCAACATACAAAACTAGCTATAAACGTTCAGCATAATGCATGGTTTTTGTCTGAAGGTGAACTTGGAACATTTTTTTATGCCGTGCTGCTATGTCTGAATAAACATGAAGGAGATTTAGGAGTCCATTGGTATAAATTTTTGTCTCTCTTAAAGCATCCCTTTCCTTGAGAAAGGAGGAAATGGAAAACAAATGTTGTAAAATCAAACAAAAAAGTTAATAGGTTAGAGACCATGGTAGAACTGAGCTGTCAATCTACTTGTCATGGTGTACAGATTTGAATTAGTGTGTAACTTAAAGGACCCAAATTCATAACAACTTGGAAATGTGGTGTATGGTTGGTTTGCACTGTGTAGGACTTTTCATTAAGTTTCATTTCATCTTCCTTACCAGTGTTTTCCTTACCTCAGGTCTGAAAGTGTGAATAACAAGTCTGCTTCTTGTTACTAGCAGATTACATACTTGCACCAGTTTTTTCTAAGTCTTGTAGGATCAGGTAGGATTTTTTTTGAAAGGCTACTAAAATAATGCTAATTATAGAGGTTTACAGATGACTTCTTTCTATATTTCCCTTGATAAACTAATTTAAATAAATCATCTTCAATGGGACTGAAAAGCAGGTTTTTGGAGAACAGTCCTAGCACAGCTGCTTCCTAGTAGTCTGCTTTCTCTTCTCCAAATTCTACACGTCCTTCAAGCTTAAGGGTCTATTGAAAGTGCTGAGAAACCAGCTGATGGCATCCTTTGAGGAAAACAGGGATACAGGAGTTTGCTTAGGAAAGTGGAACAATATAATCAGAGAAGGAATCTCCCAAATTTACCTTCAGAACAACTGTGTCCCTATCTGTGGGAGTTTGGGTGATTTGTGCTATATTTTGCTTCATGGTGCTGCATCATTTTTTGTTTGTTTCATGATACTTGATCTTCTCAGCCACTTTCCTCCACTGGGGAAACAGGCATTTCACTGAGTATTACTAGCCTCAGGCCAGAGGAAGCTCTTGTCTTCCTTACTCTGCTTTACCTGCATGCTTCATGAGAGAAATCTGTGAGTTGTAGGCTTTAGATTAAAAATATAGTTGGCTTCTGACTTAACAAGGGTTGGTCTGTGAGCCCCTACTCAGCTGTCTAGTGAATGAATCTCATGCTGAGCTCTGAGGTATGATACAGTCAGATGTGCAATGGCACTGGGCCTTTGAGGAATTCTGTTGGAAGCCATGAGCTGAACATACAAATCTTGGTTATTTAAAGAGTTTGTGCCATCAGCAGTTATAACATGCACAAATTCATCAGGATGCTTGAAGTTTGTCGCTTGAATGGAGGAGTTGATACTGCCTTTCCCAACTCCCTTTCTTCAGAGATACTGTATGCTTTTGGTATCACTAGAAGCAAAATGATTGTTGAAGTTGCACACTGTTACAATGTGCCACTGTAAAACAAACACTTGTGGGAAGTAGAAGGAACAAAATATGTCTGATTTGCTGAGACTGAATGATGACCTGTAGTCTTCATGGGTGGGTAGGCTCTTGGCCCTGAGGGTCAGCTGCAGCTGAACTATGAGCATTAGGGTCTCAATCCATATAATATCTTTTGGAAGGACAAATATTAAGCTTGTTAAACAAGCAATTGCTACTGAGGATTCAGAGCTACCTTATCAGAAGACTGACACCTTGCTGTGAATGCCAAAGGTGTTATGCTGCAGGTGTCTGAGTGCCTGCTGGTTTACCACTGTAGTTCTGCTAGCCTTGTGCTTTGGTAGGGCAGGGGACTGAAGGGAATCCAGTAGCTGCTCCTCAGCACAGAGTAGGTTCAGCTGGTTGTGATGAAGAATGCGATGCCATTCTTCAAGGCATGGCCTTTCCCTACGTAGGGGAGTTGTGCCAGAGCTAAATTAGACACCTAGCTCACCTCATAATTTGAATGATTGCTGATTAGACTGGAAGCAGAGCTGTCTGCAAAGTGCATTAGGATCCACTGATGCTAGTGAGGACTTAAGGCCTTTGGCTTATGGGAGCTGGAGAAAGGATTTCCTTTATTGTGTGGCATAGGACTTAAAATTTTATAATGGAGCATGGTTTTATTTGCATTTTTCCTGAGTTGCTTTCTTTTTTCTAATTAATCAAGTACTAATGTCTTTGTAATTTCAGAAACCTAAAGAGCTATGCAAAATAAAGTTCTTCACAACTGAAGACTTCAGAAATGAAGCTGTGATTATTAATTGCACATAGCCAGTTTGTATAGCAATTTTATATAGCCTACCAAAACTGAGAAATTAATTAAATTTACTAAATCTGCTTGAGCCATTGTCTGACAGTCATGTGAATTTGCTTTTTGGTCCAAACAGTGTCTGCCCTTCACTGAAAAGTGATGTCCTGTGCTATTTGTTTAGTGGCAAGTCACTTGACTTGTGTCCTGGGTTTGCTCAACCCGCTGCAACTGGAAATAATGGAGTGAAGAGGAACCTTTCCTTGAAGGGAGATTTAATGTTATCTTAAAGGTGGCAGTTGTATAGTTCCATGATAAAGATGCTTCTAGCATTAGCTGAATGTGTGTCTTGTCCCTTAAGCTGGCATATCCACATTGCTTGTATGACTTCTACAAATAAATGAGCCCCTCCTGGTGTCTTGTGGGAAAACTTGTTCAGACAGTAGAAATGCTGCTATTTGAATTTTTCCACTGAGGTGGGGGAGATCCTTTATGGATGAAAGCTTTCTGCACCACACAGCTGCAAGTAGCCCACTCACAGGTACAGAACCATGAAATCCATAGCTACCATCATAGCTAGTGGAGGCTTGGGACCATGGCATGGTACTTTCTTACTCCTTAGATCCTGGAAGGGGGGCAGATTTCCTGGCTAGAAAAAAAATTATTTGTTTTTAAAAATCATAGAAGTACATGGAGAAAGCAAGAACAGTGAAAAAAAAAGAAAAAAGCATTAGTAAAGGGAGAAGTGCCAAAACCATTTGGAGTGCTGTATATCCCATGAGAGATGGACTTAGAACAGGACCCAAAATGAAATACCTTCTCTCAGAGGCTGAGGTGCTGTAGAGAAGAGTAGAGAGGCACACAAGAAGTGTGCATTCCAGGCCCAAGGTTGCCTGTGTGCCTGTTGCAACAGCAGAGCTCTGTTACTTCATTAATGCAGTTGGCAGAGTTGATGGCTTTTCCCAGTGCAAAAGGATAAGGGTGACAGGTGTAAGTTGCAGTGTTGTTAGTGTCAAATAATGGGAGCTGCTTCAGGACCTCTGTGAGTGGGAGTGTTAAAACATGTCACTGTAGCACAGCCATACCTTTGGTCACCTGAGGATGTGACAGACTTACTGCTTTGTTAGAGTTACAAAGTGCTGTGATGGAAATCTCAGCTGTGTGCATTCTGTCTACTAACACTGCTTATTTATTCCCTGTCTATGTTAAAGAAACAAACTCCTGAGAGAAATGTTTATTATCTTATATTGGATGGTGGACATGGGATTGTCATGTGTGTACTGATCACAGAGCCGTTAATTTGCCATCATTCTACAGACAGATGCCAATAGCTACATTGCAGTAATGCTTCAATGTGTGTAAAACAATGCCAGAGCAGCAAGCAACCCTGCATAAATGAGAAAGTTTGGAGTAGCTAGAACTGTGTGACAATGCAGGGAGCATGACAACTTAGCCTTTAAGTGGGTGTCAGACTTCAGAGAGATGGAAAAGTATTACTGTAAGGAAAGGCTAGTTTTGTAACTGGAGATGTCCCTGAAGGATAAAGCAATATGTAGCCTTACAAAATTATAAAATATGTCAGATAATACCATGAGGTGAAACCTACTGAACATGCTTCTTACACTGTACCAGAAAGAGGAGGCCGAGTAGAATGGATTAGTGAGCTAAGCTCTTAAAACTTATCAAATAGAGCTAAAGGGATGACCAGTATAATCATAATAAAGAATTTTGCAAGAGATTTCACTCGTGTGTTTCTGCAAAGTCATACACTGGATTCTCAAATTCAAATATTGAGGTAAAAAAACCCCTTACCAAACAAAAGAAAACACAAACCAAAAGAACCCCAAACCTCTTGCCACAACCAGCAGGAACAGCAAAGTTGTGAAGTATTTCTCAAAGTGCTGCTCAAGCGTGGACTAGTTACGATATTTGAATTAAAAAACCCTCTGTCTCCTTAGGAAGAGAAGATGGCAAACATACTTGCAGTTATTGAAAGAGATTTTCTCAGAATGACTCTTTTAGCCAGTTTATTTGGTATATTTCTGGCAGGCAGGAATTAATGATATTCAGGGGAAGCTAGCAGCACTTTCAAAAGATAGGTTTCTGAAGAAGTAAGGCTCTTTGAGGGTTTGAAGATAAGGGTATACTGTGGTCTGGTATTTCCAAAAGGATTGTGAAAAATCTGAAGATGAAGGTTCTCAGACTGGCTTGTTACAGGCCAAGAGGGAAGCTTCTTAAACTTTGGCCACAAGAGGACAAAACATAAATCCAATTTAGCATCATAATGTGGGCTCACTGAGATGGGTGACCAGACCTGAGGGTTTTGTTTAGTTTTTCTTACATTCCAGACTTGTTTGGTTGGAATGGTGATTTTGAGGATCATAAATGGATCCTTTACCACATTAATATAATGATTTATTCATTACCTGTTTACAGTTCAATGAGCATATAGACTATTTTGTGGTACTGTTTGGACAAGCAGTAAGCTAGTCCAAAGTAGCAAGAAAAGCCTTAAAACTTTACCAAAGTTAATTTTACTGCGCCAATAAAAAGGAATTGGTTATATACAGAGTGTCTTTATGGAAGTAGTTTGGCTCAATCTTATAGGCATAAATATTTCCTAGTAGTTTTAAGACTAATTTTAAATTTCTTTTGAAGTTTTCTGAATATGAGAAAAATCAGGTGAGAATGGACTTTTGCCTTTTTCCTGAAGGCTCATAAATCTAAAAAGCTTTTAGCATCTCTTTGATGTCATGAAGCATGATCACAGTCAAAAGCCTACTGCTCTGCATAAATGGATACTAGCATAAAAGAATACTTTCTGAAAGAAAAAAAAAATGTTCAGGATGAAATGGTAAATATGAGTTCTGTGACAAAAAGGTGAGAAGATTTTCCAAGACAAGTAATATACCTGTAGGAATAACTGATGAAGTCAGCTGCTGGTTTGCTGAAATTGTCAGAACTGGAACCAGCAACAACTGCAATCAGCTGCATGCATTGCACTGAGCTTTAAATGCAACAAGTAACAGAAATCCAAGAATCCAACTCCATCTCTGTTGGATGAAATTTGGTGCCATCTCACTTTACCTTTACTTGAAACTTACTTGCATGTAGTGATGTCGTGTGCCTCATTTAACACACACCTGTCAGGGTTTGTGACCAGGATATGTGTTGCACTTTGGGAATGCCGGTAAACTCTGTTGTAGTCTTATGATGCATAATTTTAATGAGTTGGTTGCCATGCTACCACCCTATCTTTCTTTTGAAAAAGTTCAGCTTTGTCTTGTCTTTTTTGTCAATATGGTTTTGACAAAAGTTGATGAGAAAAGTGTGGTAAGTTGTTCATGAACCTAATAATGTGAATATTTGTTAATAGTTGACTTTACTACATTAAAAAGAAAAACAACACTTTTAGGTTTATATATTATATGTAAACCTACGTCTATTATATAGGTCATATTAATATGACAGATCTGTTAAAAGAACTTAGATTACAGCATAATTATCTTAAACTGTGCAGGATTAAGAGACTTGAAATCCTCAGTCATCTTATTCAGAACTCAGTGAATCTGAAGGAAAGGAAAATATTGATGGGCATTGGGCAAACTTTTTTTTTTTTGCCTTTTAAACACCAGCAAGTTTGCCTTCAGCCATCAGCTACCTTAGTCCAAATTTGGCAGCTTCACTCACCTCAAGTTAGATGAGGAAGATGACACACACAGTAAATGCATTTTAGGTACTTGAACACACTCAAAATCATTCTGGATGGGACAGAGTCTCATCTAGAGGTTAAAACTTTTTTTTTTTCCACTGGGATTATAGTCTTAAACTGGAATAACCTTGTGTTGCAAACAGTCCTCTTGAGTGTAGCCTTTAGTTTATAGTGTCCTCACAGAGCAGAAAGTAGATGAGCCTAGGAAAAAGAAGTACAGAGAAGGAAGCTTCAGGGCCTGTGGGTGGAGAAGAGAGAAGCTGCCTGAGTGTTGATCAGAGCTGTGGACTGCAGAAAAGTGTTTTAAGTGGTTTAAAACTTGATGCTTTTGCATGGTTTTGTCTTAAGTGTTTGTCGTCTTGTGGCCAAGCCAGCAATGTGATATGAAATAGGTGACTATGAAAGCCTAGTATTTCAAACACATGGAACACTTGTTGCTTTCTTTAATGATGATCACATTGGTTTTGTCCTGTGGGATTTTCCAGTATGTCTCAAAGTCTGATGTTTCTTGAAAGTGGTCATAGATTTTTCTGAAGCACTTCTTGTTGTATCAGTCTGTCTAGTTTTGGATCAGTAATATCCATTTGGTTGCCTCACAAAGCTAATGATTAGTTTAAATTCTTGATAAAATACTTTTCTACTCAGACTATTCTATACAGCACTTTCTGATCTTGTTTCTTAATCCAGGTGTCACTTCAGCTGGAGCTGACTTGTTTGGTGAGTGGGGAGAGGCCATGTCTTGGACAAGGCAGGGCAATGCAGACCCTAGAGGTTAAAACATAACAAAATGTCTGCTTGCTTGCTGGGCTCCAGGCAGAGGCTGTGGACCAAGCTGCTTTGTGAGAGAAGCTTATGTCCTTCCTGCCATAATAACTCACCTTCAAGACTTGTACAATTTTTCCTTGCTACTACCAAAACAGGAGGAAAATTATGCATAACCTGTGTGTAAACACTGCTAAGTTGTACTACTACCAAACTGACTTCAGATTACTGAAGTCCTAATTGGTTTGCTATAATTTCAATAAGAAATAAATTTTGGGTCTTAAAGGAAAGAAACCACTAATGGATGAAGTGGTTTCTACAAGTGTCAATCACAGTAGGCTGCAGAAATCCCTTAGATAAAGTGCCATGAATCACAGAATAATTTGGGTTGGAAAAGATCGATAAATGTCATCTTGTCTAACCTCCCTGCAATGTGCTGGGACAATACCAGTGTTTAGAGCCAATGCAGAATCTAGGCCAGTTTTTATTTCAGATAGGTAAGTACATCTGCTTCCCAGGAGATTAGGCTTCAGAATTAAATCAGATTTCTCTTTAAAAACTAAGCAAAAGTCGTGACCTTTGATGAATTTACCATTTATAGCACATAAGCTTTAATAACTGAAACTTGTCATTGCAACACTGTTGGGCATATTTAAGGCTGAAGATGGTAGGCTAAAAACTTTGTTTGTGCCCTTTGCCTCTTAGTTCTTCAGTCTACTTGTACATGTCTATTCATAAACCAGCCTGTCTGAGATGTTTGCTCTAAAATAATAGCATGACACTGAAATTATTTAACTCCTATTTGTTCAGTTAGGCACATTTTAACTTACAGAATAGTGACTTGTAAATGCATACTGTTCTGTATTCATGTTTTGCTTCATTAGCATTCATTCATATTCCTTGTGCAACAGCTGGTGAGTTTCTGTAGCCTGTCAAGTAGGTGGGAGGATCTGTCTCTTACAGTAAGAAGTTTAACCTTTCAGAGCACAAGACCTCAGTCAATTTCAGTGTGATTTCCAGGTTACTTTCTCAGTTACAGTTATTTTCCATTGTATTAATATTCCATTATAGTAATATTGCAACTTCCCTTCTTTCTTCCCCCCACCCCTGCAATGTTATGTGATGGCTTGAAGCTGTGCATCACATCCAAACTGAAGTATGCAAAAGCATATTATATTTTTTCAGCATCTTTGAAGCTGTAGACAGGTTAAAAGGCATGACAACTGAAACATATGGGGACAGTTTTCACACAACACAGCTTCTTGATATGCAGATCTGTCTGGTATTCATTGAACTAATTAGATTAAAAAAAGGCTTTCCTGAGATAATCACTTTGCAAGCCCTTTCCTATATTACAGGGCCCAGTTTTAGTGTATTGCTGAAGGTCAAATGCTACCAGCTAATGCTCAATGTCTGAATGCATACTGTTCAAGCAGATCTATAAACTAAATTTAATGACACAATATTTATAATTGATGAAGCTCTGACTCTTGAGGTACGAGTGCACTTAAGTATTTTAATATTGATTAAGAAAATTGTGTTTCCTTGTAGGTTAGTAAAGCAAGTATTAAATGTAAATGTAATCATAGGAAAAGTTGGATGGGGTCTAAGGTAGGCTAGGTCATGTGTGTGTGTGGGCAATCATAATCGTGCCACCAGAGGAACACCTCAAAAAACATGTTGCAGCTTCCAATTTGGTCAGTGCAGAATGTTCTGGCAGCACTGAATAGCTAAGTAATCTATAGTCTCTTCATGCTTTGTTTAGCATCTCTACGTGTAGACTTCTGTTTAGAGCTTTTCCTTTCTCCAGTCCAACTACAGAAGCTTATAATGTTTTTGAACTTCCAACACTGGCAAAGTTGTCTAACCTTTGTTTAATGGGTTATGGGTTTGAATTAGTGTCTTTGTGTGGTAACAAAACACAGTCCCTTAGCAATAAATAATGATTTGATTTGGGTAAGGAAGTTACTCCTCATATGCAGCTACAATGATATGATGTGTCAGTGAAGTTACTACAACCAAAGAGCAGTCAGGTCTTCTTGGAGGGATTTACATAAGTAAATCTGAATCCTACCTATGAGAGTATGTGCTGCTACTGAAATATGACTCTGCAGTTCAAGTTTTTTAGTCACTTGAGTGTGGCAGAGAATAGCTTTTAAAGTTATTCCTAGTCTCAATGATATAAAGGGATAAACCAAGTGTTGGTAATAAAGCATTATCCAAAAGTTGATGTGTCTAAGGAAAGAGACATCTTAATCATTTTGTATGCGGCTTGTTTAAGCTGGACACTTACACAAAACTTCAACTGAATTAAACTTTGAATAGGCTGGAACTTCAGCATTGGTGTATAAATGAGTTTTAGTTTGATAATTATTTCTTGAATTTAAAATTTGAGTTAGTAACAGATTGGAAGTTTGAGGTGAGTTGCTTTAAACTACAGTGCTTCAGAGCTCATGCTATTCAGTTATTTCAAATGACTGATGCAGTAACTGAGAACTGAAACACTGGTCAAAATAAATAAAATATTTCATTACTTGAGAAGATAAATACTATTAGATGATCTTTGTGGCTTTAAAATGTGCTTCCTTTTATGCTACTAAATTTCAGTCATAATAGTTCCGTTATGCATCCCCACTAATTTTACAAAAGTAGACTCTTGGAACTTGCTGTAACAGGAACTGATTGAATGTTGCAAGATTTTACATCAAAGCTGAATTAAGGATATTTCTTAAAGAAAGTTTCTTTGCCGATTCCTGCAGAAAAATCTATTAGACTAAGTCTATCCTGTACCTGTTTGACAAGAAGATATTGTACTCTCTGTTGAAATGTCTGGTAAAAATGGACTACTGAAGCAGATCCTGGTCTGATTTTGTGTAAAAAATTGAATACATTTAATCAAATTTTTATGATCTGGAGCAACACTGTACTTGTTCAGTATTCAGAATTTGAAGTCTTCACACTGCTCCTTTCAATTTTTCACAGTTCTTTGCTAACATGGATGTACCAAATAATTTGTATCACTACTAGAGCTGATCTGTAGAACTACACTATTTTTGTAGTTAATGAATGCTTATTGAATTTGCCTGTAACCCTAAGGGTCCATTGGTGTGTTTAAGATGGCATTTAGAGCTATGAGGACCCCCTTCAGTATAAACTTAATTAATGACTAATCTGGATTAGTACTTATTAGTAAAAATTGATATAGATGCATAGAGAAGTTTGAACTGGAGTGCAAAGCATACTGAGTTTTGGCTAAGCAGAGTTATTTCTCTTAAATTTAGCTGCATATGAAAGCAAGTTTTGCCCACTCTATGCATATATATGGAGAGAAAAAGTTCTAAAACGTTTTGATAACAAGTGAACAGTGACCAGAGCTGTAGCTTTTCCTATCCTTTTATCTTGGATTTGGGTGTATTTGGGCATCAAACACAGGACTCCTGCTAGAGGCTTGAACAGAGCTTTTCTTAATTAAAATTGAATCAAGTTTGATGTAATTGGTTGTGGGGCCTTCTGCTTGGTCTATTTTTGCCTAATTAGCAGTTGCAGCATCTTCTCCATAGCTATACAAACTCATTTGCCTGATCTGCTTCTTGTTATACTGTCATAGCTTATGATCAGATGCCAGCTGATAAATCCTCCTAGGCTACCAGCTGGACAACAACATCCAGCTTTTGGGCATTAGATAACAATGTGGTGTGTCTTTAAAGAAAACTCATTCATGGTTTGCATGAAATTCTTCACTTGCAGGATACTCTAAAAGAACTCATTAGAGTCTTAATCAAAACTACATCCTAGCATGCAGGTTAACACCATCATCATGGACTCTTCTACTGTTGCAACATTTTATTGCAAGTAACAGAGAAAACAATGAAGATTTAAAATTAATTTTGAAGTTAAGAACTTTTTTGATGTTACAGAATGTTGGCAGTTTTATGCATGTGAATATTGATTGCTTTGTTTTTTGTCGCTCTGAAAAACAGCTGTGGACAGTGGTTTTCTCAGAATCTCCTGAGACAGGAAGAGAAGGGCAGTTGCAGTTGTAGAAGTCATAGTTCTGCCAGGGATGGGCCTGTCACTTGTGGTCAGGTGACATCAGTTCAGTGGTTTACAGTGTCAGTGGCTGTTCTCAGTGCAAATGAAGTACTGTGGCATGGTGCTTTAAATTTAGTATAGCTGCAACTGATTATTTCCAGAGCAGAAATCTGAGTCTTTCCTGGAACCAAGGCTCTAAATTTCTGGTAATTGGGTGCTTATACCTTTACGTCAACATACACTCAGCAGGTGAGCCAAACAATCCTCTAACCTGGGCAGGGAGGTAGCTAGAAATCTTTTGTTTGCTGATGCTTTGCCCTCATATTTTTGCCTTTGCTAGGCATATGACACCTGAGGGTCTTGTTGACCTGGAAGTGTCCAAGTTATTCATCTGAGCTTGGCAGTCATGTTTTGTGGGGGAATATGTTGTTACACACACTCATTGCACTCCATTATGCCAAAGAAGCTGATTTATGTGATCAGAAGTCTGGTTCTGGCACACAGAAAATCTTCACACCGGCATGAGGAGTTTGTGTGTGCACTGCACTGTTGTGTAGCTACATGTGTACGTGCAAGATATGTCAGCTGAGCAAGGGTTATGTATAGAATGCCTGTGTAAGTTCAGAGTCCTGTGGTTAGATGATAATTTCTCAGCTACAACACATTGATCATTGGATGAAAGAACTGCTCTCAGTTGCTCATCCCTTCTGCAGAAAGGTGGTGTGCAATTTTTCCCTCTCTCCAAAGAATTAAATGGAGATATTGTGTGAGGAAGTGGGCTGGAGCAGGGCTAAAACTGTATGGAAGTGAAAAGTTTATTAAGAGCTAGGTCTGCCTGAAGATATAATCCTACTTAGAATACAGAAGTACTTCATGTGTGGGCTAGCTTAGTGTTGAAGATTTTTCTTGAGGTTTGCACAAATGAATTAATGGGAACACAAAAAAGCTAGCTGTTCCCAAAATCTGAGGCGAGGGCGTCATTGGAAAATGGGGATTTTTAACTTGAGCATGTTCTTTCCCCATGTGACATCACTTGTGGAGGCTACAAGCTCCATTTCCCTGGAAATAGATTTAATTTTAGGCATTTTTAAAGGTTGCTGCTTGATGATGAACCATATGGACATTTGAAGGAAAATGCCAGTGTTAAAGTCAACAGTTGTTACAAAGTTAATGGTTAAAGGAAATCCAATAATGCAAGGGTGGTTTGGGATAGGAAACGTCCGTTTTCTTCCTTGTCACTCTTGCTTGCAGAATGCAAACTAAAAATATTATAGGAAATTAAAAAAGAAATTTGCTCTGTAACCTTAGTACAAAGACTGAGGATTGTCTTACAATGTGTTTCAGTATGGCTGTTGGGTAACTGAATGTGTATTTATTCTCTCCCTAGACTGTACATGTCTTTTGGCTTTGGGGAACAGAACTCACCATGGGACAACCTCCAAGATATCTCTCCAGATGGGCTCTCTTGCTTGGGTGATGTGTCTGCTCTCCTGACTGTCTTCATACCCAAAGGATTTATTTTCCTTTTGGAAATATTTTAAGTTGAAATTTTGTTCCTTACTGGAAACTGTCTACGCTAAAGACTGCATGCATCATGGGTGACATGGCAAACAACTCGGTTGCATACAGCAGTGTAAAAAATGCTGTAAAAGAAGCTAATCATGGAGATTTTGGAGTTACTCTTGCAGAGCTCCGTTCTCTTATGGAACTTCGAGCTGCAGATGCACTGCATAAAATACAGGAATGCTATGGTGATGTACATGGCATCTGTACAAAGTTGAAAACTTCACCAAATGAAGGTAAGTAAATTTTAACACTTATTGAGGAAACTCCATTTAGGAAAAGCCTGAGTAAGCAAACTGCTTTTTTTAATAGAACAAAGTTTGTAAAAGTATTTTAGTTACCATAACAAAATATCGCTTTTTGTTCCTTTGAGACAGAAGTATTCCATGGTAATAAGTAAGCAAAACTTTCGGTTCATCTAACTGCACATGAGATTATATTGTTCTATTAATGAAGTTGCACTTGGAACAAAGTTCATTGATGTAGATATCCACATGTGAAACAGCAATGCAACACAGCAGTGTTCAACTCACTGTGAAAGCATCAGTTTTCTGACTAGTTCATATGACCTATAGTTCACAATTCAGATCATGCTGTTGTAGAACCCAGGGTTTTAATGTTCTAATGCAGGGCTTATTAATGCTTCTGTGCGGCTACCTAGTTCTTGGATTTGCTAATGCAGAAATTTTTAAAACTGATTACATGTTTTCTCTTTGTGCTATGTTGAATTCTTAATAGCAGGATCTAGTTTTTAAATCTGCAGTATTTCTGTAGATTTCATTTGAGCTATGCAAAATAATTACCACTATAACTTGAAGCATTGACATGTACTCTTAGCGGAAGGTTTGCAAAGTTATTACACAACCTTATTCCCTAAAAATAAGCATCTCTTATGGAGTCTTTACCATGTTGGATTTAGTGGCATTCTGTAAAGTGTGGCTACACCATACTTTTGCTATCTAGAGTTATTACTCCAAGATAGACTGTACAAATGTGAATAAATAAATAAATAAGTTTATTAAGTCTCCTCCTTGAGAACCTTCCATAAGTTCTCCTTAAGACCTGGCTTTTTCTTACTGCTTTCTTCCAATGTAAATGAAAACCATTAAGTATATTTGTGAAAGATGGAAATTATACTGCATAAGGTACTGTAGTATCTGCATACTGTAGTACTTGCCGTAAACCGTACTTAAATAAAAATATGTAAAAACATTAACTGAAACTTATTGTGAAGTCCTGCTGTTGAGAGCAATTGAGAATTACCAAAATCAAGATTTTGGCAAATTATAGTGTTTCTGCATTTAAGGACTCACGTAGATTTTAACCAATGTGGTGTCATGTTGGTAGCAGTAAAGTACCTGCTGTCTTAATCCTGGAGAGCCGTTGCTTTCTGTTCTTCAGAAATGCTATGGAAAGATTTGTCTTCTTGGACCAAGAGCAGCCTACTAATGCCGTAAGGTACCTCTGGGTACATCTGCATTTAGCATGTTTTGGCTTGATCTGCTTTTGAAGCCAGATTTCCAAACTCCTGAAATTATCAGTATATGAACTGGGTTCCTCTTACCAAACTGAAAGTAGCCAGCTGACATGGCTGAATTACCAGACAATGGGAGTAGACCAATTTCAGGATGAAGAAGTTTGCAAAACATGAGCAGTGCAAACTTCTGTTCCAGTTGTAAAGTACAGTGCATGTGTGTGAAGCACTGTAGTGTATAAGCAGTGTAACGTGTCTCAGGAGCAACAGGCTCTCATTACCCTATTGACCTGTTGCATAGTATTGAAAGGCAGTTTCCTTTCTCAGTGGAAAGGGATATAGTTTTCTACAACTGGGAATTGAACCGAGAGTTGAATTCTGTTGTATG
>WBNO01032407.1:238898-301950 GCA_013400575.1 Peucedramus taeniatus | reverse complement strand
ATATTTAGAAGTTGCTCTTAGTGGCTGTAGAAACCTTTGCTCCAGAAAATTAGTTAAAAGGGAAAAGTCTTTTAGTACAGCTCAGACTAAGAACAGCCTATATTTTCATGGTGGTACTGAAACACTATATTTCTATTTGGCACACTTCCCTATTTACTCTTCCTGTCTTGGCTCAATAGTTGGTCCTTTTCACTCTGTGTAGCTTTCCTTGCTTTCACAGCAGCAGGGATGTGAAACGCACTTTATTTTACTATTTAGTAAATATTTAGGTTGTTTTAGATCACAAACAGATAAGGACTTCAGAACTGATGCTCCACCTGTTGGTGAAAATACAAGCTTTAAAATGCAGTTGGAAATCAACATAAAAGAATAAGACTTTGTCTTAGAAGAGAAATCAGAATATTTTGGACCCAGCAATGGAAGGACTGAAAACTTTTTAAGGCTGTTGGCTCGAGTGTCAGTTATGTAGGAGGGGTCATCCCCCCTCTCTCCACAATGTGCATATCTGACCATCCTTGTTCTTCTTCAGTGCATTCAAAAGAGCTGATTTCTCTAAAGGTGTTGTTCCATGAATCTAAAAGTCTGGAAAAGAATTGGGATGAATTTCCTGGGCTGTGCAGCCACACCAGGATGTTCAGCTCTATAAATTTGAACAGAACATCTCTATTGCCCAGAAATGCATCAAGTTTGAAAATTCAGTGAACCAGGCAAAACTGCACTGGAAGATCCCACAAGATGAAGTAGTTTTAGAGCAACTTCTGTAAATCATAGCTGACCAGAGCATTTTTCCAATAGTTCAGTAATTGTCAACAGAAATTGTGAACTGAAAAGGAACCTTTCTGTCCTTGAAATGTAAAAACCAAGGGTTTGTATTTATACCTCAGCTCTTGCCTGCACTAGGTAAAGACTGGTGAGGTTGCTTTGCCAACTAAATTCACCTTTGTGATTAGAAGCAGAACTGCTGCAAGGAAAGGAAACCTCACTGCTGCTGAGTTTTGTGACACTGCCCTGTATTAATGAATACCCATGTGCCAAACCCCAAAGACAGGAGTTATTTGGGTTTGATTTACATGTATGTGTAGGATTTATTGGTAGATTAAGCACTACCTTCCAGAGCAGATAAGTTTCTAAATTCTTCTGTGTCCTAGAGAATATCTTACTCAGTCACTTTCATGTGTTTGTTCTAGATTGAAATGTTAAGATTGCTCACCCTTGGGAAAAAAGGAGGTGTGTGGGCAGAAAAAAAGGAGCAAACTGCAAAATTACATCCTTGCTTACTCAGGAAATTATCTTTTATTGCCAGCTAAAAGATCTAGCTGGATCTTTTAGCTGGCAGTAAAAGCTAGAGTAGACTTAAAGCTCCAGCTAGAGTAGACTTAAAGCTCCACTTACCCAAGTAGCTCTCCTAACTGAATCCATCTCATTGATGTCCCTATTTTTACTGATAAGAAAATTAACCCAAAGGCTACTTCAGATGCCTGTGGTTTTCATGTTATGATAATTAAAATCTTCCATTTACTCTGCTCACAAACAGTATGATTTAATTGGAACCACTGAAAAATAAGATCTTTGAGTAAGCATTAGCAATTACAGAAAAAATATTTTCTGCTAATAGTTTTCTATTGTGCCACAAGACTTTTCCAGAGGTGGACCCATTTCCCTTCATTCTTGTACATTTCTCTCTCTATCAGCCACACATCTGGTACAGTGAAGGTTCTAGGTGACCTCAAGGGCATTCATGTCATAGATAAAGGTGTCTTATACCTCTCTGTGTTACAATAAACTACCAGGATGAGCTCTTGATATTTTCTCTAGTGATTCTTCAGATTTAAAGAGAGGTGTCCCTTCCCTGGCACGTAGCATTTTTAGAGTAAAGGATGATTCCTTTAAGTTTTCAATATTCCTTTGCAAAGCTTGCTTTGTTAGATGCACTGTGCTAAACTTGGCTTTGTGGTACCATCAGAAAAGTCCTTCCTTGAGGCATCATAAGTAACAGTTATGAACACAATACCTAATGCTACATTGGCCTAACAATCCAAAATGAATATTTTGAAATTAGCAAGCACTGACATATTGTTAATTTGTCTGCACCTCACCCCATCCAATTTCCAAATCATAGCATCTGTTCTAGCAGTAAAGGTGTTGATAGTAGTAGGTAGTGTGAGCAGATCCAACTTCAGCAGCAGAAAGCAGTTTGTACTAAGCAAGAAATAATTCTTATTTATTTATTTTACAGAACCACTTTTCAGAGAGGAACCACACATTTCTTCTTGTCCATTTGTGTTAGTCATGCATGTTTTTTGCTTCAGCTGACATTGGCAAATGGGGACAGGTTAATTGGCAAATCTGTGCTAGTCAGTCACCATTAATATGATGATTTTCAGCTGAGGAACAGGAAATTTTGGATAATTATGATGTTGATAATCAGCAACAAGAACAAAGAATGTAAAAACCACCATGAGGCTTTCAGGACACAAAATGGTATTGATGTCTCTCTGTCACATATAATGATTTGGAATATGTGCTAAACAGAGATTTTTACCTGATTTTTTTTCCCTGAAAGCTGTGTTTATTCTTACAGCCAGAGGGAGTCATATGGACCTTTTTGTGAGTGTGGCCTGACATTGTTTTCTGTGGCTTAAAACAAAGCAGTGAAAGACATTCCCTTTTGCTAATTTTCCAGTGCATTTCTGGAAACTCAGACCATGAAGTTTGCCTCAAGAAATTGGTTCAATGTGGCTACGACCCTTGTTTACTTGTTCTCAATTAAGTAAGCATTAATAAGCTGTTCCATTTGCACACAGATTACCCAGAGAGGGTATTTTTTCTCTCTTTGGGTAACTTTGGCAGTAGTATATTAAATCATTGTTTTATAGTTCAAGGGTAAAACTGTATTGGAACTGAAAGATCTGATAAATAAGAAAATATGTATTCTTAATTCCAGTTCTGCTTTGCTTTACAGCTAGTTTCTTAGTCTCATTGAAGAATGAGTGTTAGTTTTGTTACTTTTGGGCACATTAGAAAAAATGAAATGGAGTGTTTATTGGACCTGTAGTACGAAAAGTCTGAGATCCATGGAAAGCGATCTGAAGTATTCTCAGTGAGCATTTCTGCTGGGCTGTTCTTGGGAGCAGACATTGAATCAGTTGCCTTTGATGTTGGTGATATCTGTTTATCCTTGAATTAGTTCTGCAAGTTTAGATTTCCTTCTTGCACCAGCAGTGTGCCAGTGGTGACCTAGCAGCACGTGTTCCGCAGCTCAGCTCGGATCTTTTATCAGAATATTTTACTGTTCTGCCCACAGTGGCACCACCTCCAGTGCAGATGTTGGTCCAGCCATGACTGGCAGCTTGCTGGAGCCAGGCATTAAAATACCCATCTGCTTTTGATTGCTTGCAGGATGTTCTTCCTCTGAGCTGGGGAATGGGCTCTCATTTTTAGTTTGGAGTTGTCCATTTGCTGCTGTAGGGGAGGCTGCCATTCCTGAGGGAAAGACGGAGTTAGTAAAGAACCATGAAACAGATGAGGGATGGGCGTATTGAGGGACTAAATCTTTTCCTTCTCCTTGCAACACAGGGCAAAAATATCCTGGAAACTGACTCATCCCAGTCTGTATTAGCTGTGGGGCAGCTGAGATGACAGTGATAGAGGCCCAAAATATGTGACAATGACTGAAGGTCTGTGCACAACACAGCCTCATACCTGGCCCCCAGCAGGTACCACTCCAGGAGCAGGAGCTCCTGGAAGGAATTAGTCTTGGCTACAGCAGAATTAATTTTGGAAGTCTCTCTTCACTTTCCTTACTTCTTTCCTTACTTCTGCTCACTTCTGTGTCATGCCAATGTGGTGTTTATGTTATCAAACCAAGCTAGCCACTGAGAACTTTATCTAAGCTGTGGTTTGCATTTCAGTTTGTTGTGATGTCTGGAATTGGTGGAGATAGAGCATGGGCTTTATTTTCTGGACTTCATATTACATGGCTGACATTTGGCAGTCTAGATCTGCATACTTAATTGTCTAGTTCTTAAAATTGTCTTTGTTAAGAGAACATTTAGGAATGTTGGCTTGATGGCTGTAAGATTTCTGTGTGGAATACTCACAACCCAGCCTTTTTTTTTTTTTAAATTTTTGTTTTGTTTTGTTCCTAAAATGAAGTCCCAGGGATGATACAGGACCACGAGAGGGCACTCTGGCTCTTTGAGTGCTCCTTATTAAACTTTCACCACTGAGGACTGCAGAACAGAATAAAACCCTCACAAGAAAAATGATTATTTACTTCTTATACAAGAAATTACAAACAGGTACATATTTTCTAGCTTATCAACAGTCTTCTCACAATCTTGGTATTAATTATGCACAAAGACAATAGCACTAGTTCTGGAATGCATTTGTAAAAGGTGTAAAATATTTTTACACATGGATCTTTCCTGACTGTTACTTTTTGGATTTGAAAACAAATGAATTTTCCACTTTATGTATTCTTCTTGACTCTGTCAGTCTGATAATTCAACAGGGTAAAATACACAGAAACAACAGTTTGAGGTTCTGTTGGTTTGAGGTTCTGTTTGTTCTTGTTGTTTTTTTTTTTGTTGTCATTGCTGTTTTTTTGTTTGTTTGTTTTTGGGGGTTTTTGGGGTTTGTTTTGTTTTTGTTTTTGTTTAAAGACATCTACCAGTAAGGACACATGATTACTTCACTCAAAGCAGCTGACTTGACAGAGAATGGTGTTCAGTATTTGCCTCAGTGTGTATTTGGCCATTATGATTTTAATAGAAGTAGTGTATTAGCTGAGAGATCTGAAATAAACACACTAAATGCTCATGCTGGGGGTTTTCTACCTCTGTGTCAATAGGAGGATTTTTGCCTCAGTTAGTGAACTGCTGAACACTGATCACAGTTTCTCCTAGTGGAAAGGTTATAGTGATAATGAACCTTTTGTAGCCTTTCTCACTCAGCCAGATTCTTTCATCTGTTTTTAGGCTTGGTGTGGACCCTTCTGAAGAGATTCTGCTGAAGTGCTTTCCTTCTGTGAGTCACACCTTACCAGACTCCCCAGTAAAAACACTTCTGACTCTTTTTCACCGTTTTGTGGTTCCAGTGCCACTTGTAATTTCAGTGAAGGCAGCCACTTTGGAGTTAACCAAGAGGTACAAAAATGTCCCCACTTCATGTGCCTTTGACCGCTGTCACTTCAGAAGCAATTGCAATGACAATCCCCACAGTCTCAAGGCCAAAAGTCGCAGGGCTGTAGGGCATTTCAGGTTTTGTTTGGCTGTCCCTGGCTGTCAGCACAGCCCTGCCTCCCTGACAGAGAACGATGGGCTCGCCGAGAACCCCCGGGTGTTGCCCGCAGCCTTTGCTGCTCTTAGCGAGGCTCTGACGAGCAGAAGGCTCTCAGGCAGTTCCTGACTCAGCCCCAGACCCCATCTTTTGCAGATTATAGGCTCTCTTCCTGGCCAGTCACCAAGAAATCCTTCCCTACAAGCCTGATTCCTATTACTAGCACAGGGGGGCAGAGCCCAGAGCACTGCATTAACCCATCCCTGGCCAGAGAACGGTTTGCATATTCTGTCATGTTTTATTTTCTTTCAAAGCGTCTGATTAGGAGTGTGTGCCTCTCTGTCTTCATAGGTATAAAATGGACACAACAAAATTACAGAAAGTTTTCTTTAAACTGGTTTGAAAACAGAGGATCCTGATTTTTGCCAGTGGCAGAAAGTTAGAATAGCAGTTGTTGAAGAACTGGTTAAAATACATTGTCAGTGCCTCAAGTTCACAAAACACTGAGTAGGAACTGTGGGCTTGAGGGGAAGGTTTGTTTTCACGGCCTGTGGAGGGCTGGCAGTTTGAAGTTATTCCCTCTGCATAAATATGGCAACATTTGTAAGCTACTCCAGATCACTTGCTGGAATGTAAAGTCAGCAAAATTCTGCACTTCAGAAAATGATTGTACAGCAGGACTCCTGTAGAGGAAGTATTTTGTGTCTCAATAAGACAATGTGTTCAGCTGTTTAGTTGCTTTAATGGTGCTCTTTAAGGCATGAGTTGTGGTGCATTTCCTCACTTTCTGTTTCTTCCTCATAGAAGGATCTGTGTCCTGAGCTGCTTCTCTTTACTGTCGGGGCTGAGCCATTCACACTGTGGGGAAGGTTGTTATTTCACAGGAGGATTCTCTGTCTTTACCATTTGGGAGAAATAGTGCCTCCATCTCAAATTTCCTCTCCTCCTAGGATTCACTGGCAGCCAGGAGTCATGGTCAAGGGTTGGACTGAAAACTCAGGTGCAAGTTAAAGATCAGAGCTAAGCTAGGAGCTGGTATCCACACTGGTGTCCAAAGCGCCGAGCAAGACGCGGGGATCCAAAGCGGCTCCTGTGCTGAGCACAGAGCTGCCCACCACTGGCATGGGGGAGAGATAAAGGCAGGGGGAATGCTACATTTGAATTGTCATGTGGCCCAAGGAGGCTTCCCACCCCCTTGAGACCTTCACTCAGGACTGCTGCCTTTGGGGGTGAGACGTGGTAAAGTTCTGGTTTGTGGCAGCTGGCCAGGATGTAGGGAGATTTCTACAGTTCCTGTGTCTGCCTGTGAGGATTCAAACTTCTCACCCACATGCCTCAGTTCTTTTCCATGTCCCAGGCCTGTTCCTGTCTATTATTCAACAACTGTTTCGTGCAAAATACAGAGGACCATCTGGCAACAAAAGCACTCTCTTTTTTAGCTCTGCTAATTGTACCAGATGCCTTCCATGGATTCTCCAAACCACAGTAGTTTTAGTTCTCAAAATGTTGATGATACATAAAGATAGCAGAAAGTAATATAATGTGGTAAATTGCTTTTTGGAGTGATTTCATGGAATATAAAATACTTAAAGATATAAAATGTAACAAAAACACGTGTCAGACAAACGAGAACACAGGAAATCTGAGGTAATTTCCCTTTGGGATACTGAAAGTGTTACAGGCTACGTGGCTGCTGTGCTCCCCAGGAGACTGCAGTGGCATTTGTGGAACCACTTCTTGGTGCTCTCTTAATTCACACTGCATTCTCTTTTTTGAAGTTGGACACCTTTGCTTTTTTTCCTCCAACACTAGGTGAAATAAGCCTATAAAATACTTTTTTGGAGGAGTAATGTCCTGTGCAGTGTTTGAAAGGCTGGCTGTGAGGGAAGTTCCAATTGATATGTATTTGACTCACACTTGAGAGCTCAGATATTCTGGTAACTAAGTCACTTTGGCATCAGTCTTGTGAAACTGTGACAGTTTTTGTGGCTTTTCTGCTGAGTTTCACACTCAACAGCTTATATCCTGCTTATACATGCCAAACATCTGCGCCTATTACTTTCTTTTGTGTTATTTTGAAAATCTCCCAGTTCTTGACGTTGGAGTGGGTGGCTGAGAACCTGGTGAGATCAATTGGTGTTTTAACTATTGGAGAAGGACTCTTGACAAAAAAATAGTCCTGGCCACTGTTAGTTCAGGTTCATAGATATTGGGAGTCTGGTATTGTACAGAATTTTAAGAAGTATAATCAACCTTGGGGTTACAGCTAAGCTACTGAAATAAGCAGCAAATGCTGGCTGCTGCTTTGAGGCTACTGAAGACTTTTCCCTGCTTCAGTTCCAGACTGATATAGAAGACACAAAATAACGGGAGATGAAGATCACAAAGCAGCTGAGCCAAATCTGTGTATTTAGAGGATGATCCAAAATCAAAATGTTTAAATGAGACTTTCGAAGGTACCTTTTCCATGCATCCTGGAGCTCCATCCTTTCTTTCATCATGGGAGGGAGGGAGTGCTGACTTAGCTGTCTGTAGTCAGAACACAATTATGTTGACAATCCTGAGAGATAAATCCTGAGTCTGAGTGTTGCAGCCTGAATTGCTGCTAGAAAAGTCCAGGGTAGAGAAGCAGAAAGGGCCTTTGCCTACAATCCACAGGTGTTTAACTCAACCGTGCCATGAGATGTCCAGAGTCCCAGACACACACGTGTCTCAGGGCATGGTCACTCCAACCTCCAGGCTCCCCGGGCTGACCCTGGTCTCGGGGCAGTACAAAGATGAGGGCCACTCAGGGAATAGGCAGGGAGTGGCCCAGGGACATAGGAACACACCTAGGCACAGGGAAAGCCCCGCAGGGCCTCTACAGCTGGACCTCTGGAAAAGGGCTTGAGGCCATGTGTTATTCTTAGGAAGAGAAGTATTGTCAAAGACCATCAGTGAAATGTGTAGATACCTTTTTAAGACTTCCAAATTTCAGCAAAATTGTTATACCCTGAATAATGGTAGATTCAGGCTTTGCCAAAATGCATCTGGGCAAATCTGTTACTTCCCATATGGAAAGCAACTGTTCAAGCAAGTTATATAATTATACATTATAACATTGCTTCTGTCCAAAACCTAGGGCTGCTGCAGACATAAGCCAAGATTTTTTTTCTTTTCTTGCTATAACTAGATTATTTTTGTGTTTGTGTGTGTGTGTTATTCAATTAAAGCCACAAGGGAGTAAACAATTCCATTATTTTCTCTTTCCACCCTCACCATTCCCATATCTGATGATTTACCATTAACTATTCTGGAACATGAGTTGGCAGTTTTGGCCTTGCTGCTCTGTGTTGGTTTTCCTGGATTGAGGCTAATGAAACAAGAAGAATTCTCCTGCTGTAGTAAGCCTGATTTCCCCACCCTGCATGTCCAAATGTGGATTCTGAAGCTGATATCACAACTTAAAGAAGTCAATATAAATTAAAGAAAGCAAATTGGAAAACAAACAGATCTTCCCCTCATTTTGCATAAAAAGTCCTAACAGTGTTCAGAACTTAGTGCTTGTCTTTTGAGCCCTCTACAAATATTTGCCTTTTGCAGGAGAGGTCCACATTAAAAACTAATATCCCCAAAAATGGGGAGGAAAATGCCCATATTTAGAAGAATATTAGCCTAATTAACTTGGAACTCTACTAGATGTGGTAACCTGAGAAGGTAGTTAGGGCTGCAAGGCCTGTTCCCTCTCTTGCCAGGATATCTGTGCTGCTTTTTAGATGGTGATAGCCGAGAGATCAAAGGACATCTGGATTTCATGTCAACAGATGACTTTCACTTTACCACAGCAGTTTTACTCCAACTTTGATCTGGTGTAATTATGAGCTAGGTTAAGCCTAACCCAGCAAAAAGCTGTGCATGTTTAACCTGGATCACGGGTAGAAAATGGGATTAATCCAAATAATTTTGTGCTTCAGCCCAAAGGCTTTGGTGGTCTGAGGGATGGAGCAGTGCAGGAGGTGACAGGGTGGCCTTCCATGTCAGGTCCAATTTATGATGGTTTAAAATGCTTTGTAGACCTTCAGATTTGCTGTGTTTCTGTATGACATATTTCCATAAGAAATAAAAGACATCAGGTACGGAGCTGAGAGGCAGCAAAGTGAGCAAAATGGTTTAGGACATTATAGCAGTACTGTTCTGATTTAAGGTACCAGTTTTGCTGCAGGAAACTTGGAAATTGATTGTTCATCACTGGTAACAACACTGCCTATTCAAGACATGGCATCCAATGCATTTGAAACATGCTAATTAAAAAAAAAGGGAAGCATTTATTGACTAAAAAGGAGTAAGGTAAGTAGAACTGCTGTTCATACGTGAGTGAGTGAGGCTGTGCTCCTGTGAGAGGGAAGGTAAATGCTGGGCTGTGGTGTGGGTGTGTGAGCTACCTGGGGAGCTGTATGGAGGAAACAGGAGGAGTTAGACACAGCAATTGTTTTCAGCTGGAGATAGATGCAGTTGTTTTCTCCTGACAGACATCACTGGACACGTTTGCCCTGAACACTTGTGGACAGCTGGAATTCCAAAGCCAGCCCTTAGAGACTTGGTGCCCGTGCTTGTCCTGGGGCTCAGGGCAGGATGTTCCCAAAGCACACAGACTGTTTGTGGTGTAAAATGCAGTGCCGGGGGGCAGGGAGTGTTTTCCTCTCTTTTCTGTTTGGCTTTTCCTGAGCTTTGACCAGCCTGGTCTGTGAGAACTCCACAGCTCCTGGCTGCAGCTACTCAAATCCTCCCTCCAGATTAGGATGAGACAGGGAATTGCATCCCCTTCTCCTCACCTCCAACCTGGCTTCCCAGGACAATGAGCCTGGGCTCTCTGTGAGGGGCTGGGGGAGGCATGGGGCATTTGGGACATGGGGAATGCTGCAGGACATGGCTGCACTGCATCTGGAATGTGGACGGGCAGACCAGCCCTGCACCTCTCCTGGTTGCCCCACTGTGTGCTCTTCTTCACCCAAAAATACCCAAATGGGTAAACCTGAGGAGGAATTAGTGAAGGGTTTGTTTGCCTTCAGAAATAGAGAAATTAGTGTGTTTAGGATTTTTGTGAAAAACCCCCTCTTCTCAAATAAGTTCTTGGTTTCAATAATATTGCTGGGTTTTTGTGAGGCACAGTTTCCCTCAATTTAAACCACTGTTTTTCATAGGAAATTTAATTAAAAAACATGTATGTCTTACTAAATGGAAGCTTGTATTAGAAAAACAGTGGAGGTTTTCTGAAGCCAGTACTTGTCTGGTTCTGGCATTGGCAAAGGAATTGCTTTCAAAAGACTTCTCATCTTATGAGAGCAAAACAGAACCAGGATCTAAAATCTTAAAATTTGTTTTAGAACCCCATCATTATTTTCTAAGTTGAATCTTAATAGAAAAATTATGTCTCAGACTTATAACAATCTCTGAAAATTATTTATATTTAAGAATATTTCAGGTTTCATTCTCATTTTTTGTTTGTTATACTGCTACAAAATGATGCCTGATGTTATATATGAATCTTAATCTAGTGGACACTTCCTGGGATGCTTCCCACCTTGACTTTAATGCTGGACATCAGCTTATGGATATTATGTGGCCTTTGAACTTTTCTTATGAAAGAAGATAAAAACAGACTCTATATATTTGCATTTATATTTTCCCCTCAAGCAACAACATTTTTTTTTTTAGTTTTAGAAGTAAAATATATATTTTTTAAAAGAAAGTTCCATGATATTTGAAATAAAATATATAAAAGTAGCTGATTTCCCAGCTGCTTAACAGTTCTGAGAGTCAGTTATAAAACATAATTTTTCCAGTAGCCAAGTCCATGAACAGTTTCTTCTCAGGCCTCTGAGTTATTCTCTGAGCATTAATCACTTTTAAGAAAAATAAGACCTCTTTTTAATTGTTGGAACGATATTTTTTAAACTTTATTCACTGAAGCAAGTGGAAGGCTCCCATGGTTCTCACCCCTGCTCATACTTATTTTTCTTTAAAGCAAGCTTTGACACTTTAAATGGGCCAATGTTTAATAAATTAGGGTTTTTATTAAATGACTTCACAAAATGTTAAGTTTTCATAAGTTTTAAACCTGCTGTTGAAAAAGAGAGGTACTAGTGGAAAATTAAGCTGGCTTAGCACAGACCATCAGCTGGTCATGCTAGTCTGGGTGGGACACTGACCAAAGAGTCTCACTGCCATCACAGCCTGGTTGGTGGCTCTTACCCCTGCAGAAATGTGCTGGGATTCCCCCTCATCCCTCAGCTCCTATGAAATGTGCCCATTCCTGAAACTCTGCTTAGTGAAACCTCATTAGATGTTCTGAGACTTCTGATTCCCAGATTTCTCTGTTAGTGTTGTCACAGTGGAGCTTAAGAACTCACTGAGCTGGTGAGTTTAACTCTTCCCATTATCCTGCAGACTGCTGGGTTTCTCAGCAAGTACTTTAAAGATGTCCTGATCATTATTTCCTCCTTCTCTTCTTCCCAGACTTGGCTGAAAAATTCTGCTTGATAAAGGCCACAATATTGCCCAGTGCTGCATCTTCCTGACAGTCTTGTGTCAGTTCCTGGTACACATTCCTTCAGGTTTCTTCAAGTTTGATATTAGGTGAGTTTATAGTTCTAAATCATTTAGTTGCTTACCTGAATCTGCTGTGATAATTCCTTTTCCTGTTGAAAACCTTAGGGCATAGTGGGATATGACTGGAATTGTGTTGTTGGGAAGTCAGTGCAGAGCAGAAATGACAGCACAATGCCTTATGGAAATGAAATATTATGTGGAATCTCTCTATGCAGCAGTGAAATAAGAACGAGGAGTGAGGCTTGAGAGTCAGGAAATAGGGAGCTCTGAAGAAGAGACCTTACAGAAAGAGGAGTTTGGGCACTCAGAAGGAGTGGAGTTTGATCATCTCCCATTTCCATGGCTATCTGTATCACAAACAGTTGTGTTTAAGTAACTGTTTCTCAGTTCCCCTGACATGCATCCTCTCCAACTATTGCTTCATGCAGGTTTTGCTGTTAGCAGGACAGAAACTGTATAGCTGTTGTACAAGAGTAACATCATCGGAAATCTGCGTTGCTCAACATAAATTCATTCTGAGCGTCCCAGGCTGCAGTGTGTGATGAGAGATCTGAGCTGTCTGGGGAATCCAAACCATGGGAAAAAAATAGGGACACTAGAAGTCCTTAAAAACATTAACAGCTTTTCAAAATCATGGTTTGGATCTGATTTTTTTTCACCTAACTGTTTTCTTTGTGGTTTAAGTTTTTTTTTTTTTACATTCTACTCCATGTGTGCATTTCTCTCCTTCCCTATTGTGCTCTTGCAGCTGCAGAGCTGACACTGGTTATTATGCAATTTATCCCTTCTTTAACACTTTAAAAAAAAAGAATTTAGTAGAGTTCTAGAGTAATTTCATTTGCTAAGCAGCAACAATAATTTTGTGTGTTAAAGGCTTTCTGATTTCCCAAGTTTTAAGTCTTTTACCAAGTTTTTCAAGTTTTGAAAAGTCAGTTTAAAAATCCTGAAAGATTTTAATGTAAACTCTCAGTTCCAGGAGCAAGGGCTATGTGCAAAACACTACATTTTGATTGCAAGTTTTACAGGAATATTTGTACAGCATTTAATGACTAAAGTCTGAGCACTCACAATGCTTTTGTCCCTCAAAAAATACAGGGAATTTGAGCTTTGGGGTTTTTTAGCTACTGAACAACTTGAAGTCTGGTAAGGAAATAGAAGAAGAGAGAGAGTCACCATGCAAAGACTACCAAGACCTTGTAAAGTTAAATCCTCTTAATATTTTGGATGTCAGATTCTCATTCTAAGAGGAAAATTGTTGTAGATTTTACAGGTAAGGGCATAAAGTTTTTTAGGACTTTGTGTACTTGTTTCCAAAAGGGAAATATTAAAACTCTGGAATGCTTTACAAAACAGACAATGACAAGACATCTATGTTCTCTTGGGTTTTTTTCTCCTCTCTCCCTTTATATCATACAGTTTCCTTTCTTGGTAAAGGTTTCTTCTGTATCCCTGTTTTTTTCTATGGCAGTTTATCTTCATACTATGAGATCAGCTGTCAAACATGCTTTGGAATGCCAAGATAAATGATCTTCCTGCCCCTTATTGATTAATTCATCACCACAACAGAGAATAGGCAGTGTGCACATCATTTAATTATATACTTCTAATATTGATGAAATATTAATTAAGAGCTAGAGATAGTGCCAAGGAGGAGAATATTTGTGAAACAAAGCCAAGAAATTTAGAAGAAAGACACTAGATTTTATCCTAAAATACTCAACTGGATAAAAATTGCTTGTAATATAGCACCAGACTTTATTAATGTGCTGTTACTGAACCCTTGGGTAGCATTACTTCATTTGATTAATAGCTAAAACCACAGTGTTAGATTAGTAGTTAAATTGCTATTATGTATCGTTAATTCACAAAATCAAAATACTTTGCAGATTAATTAATTCCCAAAATGACCTTATAAAAGAGATAGCAGTATTCTGTCCATCAAGAAAATGACTGGTTTTACAGAGTAAAAAAAGTTTTTTTAGAGCAGAAAATTCTGGAGTGCATCAAAGACTGTGGATGTTGAAATCCAGGTACACAAGTTATCACAGACCTTCTCTGGTGTGGTGGCAACATTATCTGAGTTTTGGAATGAAGAACTGATTTTGAATTAATCCACACAGAGTATATGTTTTGCCTGGTGCCTGCCTATCATATGAACATCTGCCATATGGTTGTGGGATAACTGTGGGATAATGCTGTGTGAATATATGAATATATGATTCTTCTCTTCCAAATATTTTGCAACAAGCCATGGAGAATCTATTCATTGCTGGCTTAGTGACAGAAGGTCCTGTTCAGAAGTGCAGGAAGTATCAGAAATAGAAAAGACACGTGGCATGCTTGGTGAAATTCTCACATACAGGAATGGTAAGAAAGTCAACTGCTTTGCCTGCAGCTGGTGATAGGGCACTTTTGCACCTTCATCAGTCAAACAGATCCCTGACAGAGCTGTTTCTTTAATCAGTTTAAAGTTTATTTTATGCAGAGCAACCTGTGATGGGCCTTTGGAATGACTCCAAGTGTGTCTGTGAGCTTAGTTTGTGTTTCTGATGCAACCGCATCAAAAGTATCTGTAGATTAATTGATCAGGAGCTGCACCAAGGGCAGCTCATCAGACCTGTGCAGACATGGGAACCCTGACCCCCTGTTCTGCAGCCCAGGGCTGTGAATATGGGGGTTACAGGGCTTCAAAATCTGACACCACCATTTTCCAGGCCTCTGATAAATTGCAGGGAATTGCAGTACACAATGAGTTACTATGGTTTAGTGAATGCATGCTGTAAGAAATCTGGGCACTTCTCCATTTCAGATCTCTTTGGCTTAGAGCCTCTGGATGGAGCACAACCTCCCTCTTCCCCTTCCTTCAGAATCAGCCCAGGTCAATGCTTTCTTTGTGGAGGTTAAATTGCACGGTTTAGTTACCACCTCTGAACTGAAGGCAGTTCTAGACACAAACAAAAGGAAAAGCTATAAAACACAATAAAGAGAAAATATGAAACACATTATTTTTCTTCAAATCATTTTTAATACGTAAACAATGCAGAAGCTGTTGTGAATAGTGCCTGCAAGTCTGACAGTTTCCCTCTGAGCTCACAGACTCTTCCCAGGTTTCCTGCTAAAACATGGGCGGGTTAGAAAGGAGTTCTTTGAGTTCTTAGCAGAAAATGGTCTATTGCTTCAAATTTCTATATTTGGTGGGATGCTCTGGGGCTGAAAGCAAGTCCCACACCTGGTGGTTTGGCTGTGCTGAAGTGGGGGATTTGGTGATTTTTAAGGACTCCACAAGGCCTCTCTTCAGTCTAACTGAACTGCTGTGTATTTGAAGGACTTTTGAAATTTGTCATTTTGAGTATGCACTGTTTTCCTAAAATGGCCAATGATACAGCCTTTCCTTCTTCTGTGAATTCCCAGGACTTTGCCCTTTATGAGAAATGCTTGTGCTCCCTGATCCCTTCCAAGCAGCACGTGTGCAGGGAGGGAAGAGACAGTGGGAAGTGGAATAACCCTGCTCTATAGGCTGTGGTTTGTAGCAGCCTGCTTCCAGAGACTGGTGGAAGTCTTAACTCTTCAGCTGCATATGAGATAGATTTTCAGTCCTTCTTCACATGTTCCTGTCTTGCCACTTCCAGCTTTAACTATCTCCAGGGGTGGTGACTCAACCACTTCCTTGGAAAGCCTGTTTCAGTGCTTGATAACTCACTGATATGGACAAGAATTTTGGTGTCAAAAAAGAGGGATCAGATTTGGGAACAGATAAAACCCCTTCATTTTCCAAGCCATTTAATCAATACTACTTCTTACTGGGTATCAGTCAAATATTTTTTTCTGTGCTCTCCACATTTCCCAACATCTGCATGACTGTTTGGGAACTTACTTTTTAGGAGAGTGACCATTACAGTGGTCTTAGGGACAACTGAACAGTCAGTGGAATCAAACAGAACTCATCATACCCTCATAAAAGTCTTCCCCTCATCAAAGTCTTCCCTCACCATCCCCAGAGGAACCTGAGGGAAGACTACAACCATTCTGCTAAGCTTCTGTCATCTGGGCTTCCACCCCAATGAAGGAATTAATTTTCCTCTGGGGACATCCATCTCATTTCTACAGAAGGAAATCGCTGGAACACAGCCCAGAATTTGGGCCAGTGTATCTATTTAGACATAAACATTTACATAGAGATGAAAGGGCAAAACTCATTCCTCCTGTCAGACCACTGAAGCCTATGGAAATACAAAGGGATTCAACTGATCTAAGGGTTGCAGTGGGGAGAGGAAAAGCTACCAAAATTAAAGATGAAAGTAAAAAGTCTCTCTGGACTTCCTTTTTAGATGTTTCCTTTACTCTTTCAAGACTCCTTAAATCATTCTCTTTTGTGGCTAGATCAATCAGAAAAAACTGTGCTCACCATTTTTGTTCCAACCAAAGTATTTGAAGGAGCTCCCGTAGCCATATTGTCTGGTGAATGGGTTATTTTGGTGACAAAAATATCCTGTTATCCAGGTAAGAAATATAAGAAGCTGCTAAGAAATCATCATCAACTAAAAAGGCTCCAGTTGTACTATTCTGCTGCTGGTAAATTTGTTCATAGTATCAGTAGGAGAGGATGGATCTCATTTGTCAGTCAGTGAGGCAGCGCTGTGAATGACTTTTTGCAGGTAAAAACAGTACAGGAGAGAAAATCCTATGTTAGGTTTTTCACATAACAGCTCTGTCTTGTATGTTTGGTCAGAAAAATATGACTGGTCTGCTTCTCTCTCTTGACAAAAGCCTTAGAATTGGCTGGGGTTTAGTGTTGCCAAATCTGAAGATTAGAGAAGATCTTCTAAAAGCAAAAATAGTGGACAAAGCCTGGAGCCTGTGAGTGCTTTGAATGCTACATGAAACCAAATGGCCTTATTGTAATTAGATTGGGAGGCTATATTATACTTTATTTAATGGCAGTCAGCTATGGATGCTATTTTGGTACGTTCTGAAATACCCAAGGGACTCTGGCACAGGTCAGAGAAAGCAGAGCTATATCTTTTGTTTTCATGGCTCATAGTTTGGAATTTCTGTCTTAAGTGCAACTTTGGCTTCTCCTAAGTGCAGAAAATTTTGGATGATAACTTTGAAGAATGCTGGAAATTTGGTCATCTTTTTCATGCTTAGATGCAGGAACAAACTTGGAAGAATTCATAAAGAAAATGGAATGTAATACCTTAGAAGCAGCAGGTTAAACATATGTTCCTTGGTTCATACCATGGCCTGACTGTATTGTATGCAGCCTTTTAAAATCAGAGGTAATACTGCTGGATCATAAATCCTCTTCTTGAGTATTATGTGTGTAACTCCAGTTGACATAAATGGAAGACAGAATCTGAATCACTCTAGCTGACATGTGAGAAGGAAAAATGAATAGTGAAATGAAAATAACATCTCCTCGATTTGGCTGTAGATCTCTCCGTAAAACATGTGTCTCTTGAAATGATTTGTGTGAGCTATTATGGTGTTTTGTGGATTACAAAACCACTAAAGAAGGAGACCAAAATAGTTAGAGGTGGTGATTCTGAGTTCATCTGCCCAAGTTGACATGTGGATTTGTTTCTTAGCTGTACAAGAATCCACAGAAATCTATACATTGGAGGAAATCACTGCAGAAGTTCCTGTTGGACAACTATCAGTCAAACCAGTCTAAATCAGGGATTCCCTCCAGCTCTTGAGGGCTGGTTCACAAGACAGTCTCCTCAACTCAGTCCTTCTCAAGTTTGATCTCCCAGGCTGAGTATCAGGTTGTACCTGTGAGCCAGGTTCTGTCTGTGCTCCAGAGAAATTGCAGTCCAAGCTCCATTGCTTTCCACAGGCACAACAAATGTCTCTTGTTAACTATGGATATTTTTATACCTAAGCCACTGTATATGCAGCTCACACTTGAGCCTGAGCAAAGCTGGATCAAATGCTTCATTATGCACATATACACTGGTGTCAAGCATTGAAAAGTTTTGTAAATTTGGATAATTAACAGTCCACTACAAGCAGCAATTAAATACTTCTAAATCTTTGCCATTTGGATTTCCATTCACATTCTGAATCATTCAGCTGGTTTCCTGCAAAAAAATTGAAGTTTAGGAATATATAGTTGCACAACTTGTCTTGGGCAAACATTCTCGTTTTAAAATTTTGTGCCTAATCTATCCAAATACACAAAATCTTTTCAGAATAATTTACTGGGACATGGATGTGCCAAATGGAAAAAAAACAACAACAACATAACTTTCTGTATCTCATCATCTCTCAAATAATTTCTTCAGGTAATCCAGCTCTTGAAGTCAAGTCTTACATTGCTGGTGTCCACTCTTTGCTTACCAACAGATCAATCCTAGAAATGTGAAGTATTTGAGGTCAAGAGGAATTGGAAGTGTGCAATTCAATAGTGCAAGCCAGTGCTGTGCAAACTTGTGCTCAATTTTCTTGTCAGAAACCCTGTAAATTATAATAATTAAACCATAAAACTTCATGACAGCTTTGATCCAGTTGCCTGGACAAAACCCAAGGCAAAACATGAACAGAGGGACATCTCAGCTTCTGGGAAGGGAGGTGATCTACCACAGTTGTTCCCTGAATAGAACAGACACTTAGCCATAGATTTGAAAAGATTTGAAGCTTGAGGGGTATCGGCTGCTTTACGTTTCCAGCTCTTGAGACAACTTCACGCTTCTCTGCCCGCAAGATTCTGGATGCACATCTGAGCGTCGTGTCTGGAAGTTCTGAGGCTCTTTATAACCCTGAGGACCTAGAGAATAAAGGAAGGAAACAGCATATATTTCTTGAATGAAGTGGCTAAACAGCACTTGTGAGTCATGATATGAAAGAAAATAATTTGAATTAGGTGAGATGTGCATGGCAGCGTAACGGAAAGAGAGTCTCCTCATTTTCATCAGCTAATAATCAAAACATTTTGACGCAACTTCCAAGGGAAGCCAAAAATATGGAAACAATTATTTAGAGAAGAATACTGCAAAATGATGTATATGCTTGTATTTTGCATCTTAAGGTAAACTGTACTTTTTTGTTTCCAGATAGATATCCCAGGCAAATATATTGACCCAGAAAAAAGAAAGCAAGACCTCTGAGTGATGTAAACAATCTCATATATAGAAATATATATATATATTTTAGTTCCATACTTAAGTTACCATGTTAATTCTAGTGCTTAACAATTGTATGTGCAATTGAAGAGCAGAAGAAATGTTCTTGTCACTCACAAAAAGAAGCTTTTTTAAAAGTCAAAAAGTGCATGACTTCTTTGATGTAATCTTTGGAAGCCATTTTGACTTTGTTCTTTCTGCTAGGGTTTCAATGTCAATGGCAACATTGTGCAAATAACAGATTTTAAATATGAATTAGTTTTTTATTCAAAGCAATGTCACCTGCCAAGTCTGAGGTTTAGAAAATCCCAGAAAAATTTTTTTACCTGCGTGAAAAAAAAGCATCTTAAACTATATTGTGATCTAGTAACTTAGAAGATTTCAGAATCCTATTTTGTCATACTTGGCAAAGATCTCTCCAGACTCAGACCAAACAATGGGAAATGCCCCGAAAAAATTTTTTCCAAAATGACGAACTAGAATCGGATTTTTAGAGATAAATATAGTTATGTGAATGATGTATTATTGCTATTTTCTTATTCATTATTTTCCATAATTTTTGCTTGCATCATTCACTTGTTTGCAAAAACATTTGCCAAATGAATATGGACTTTGACTGGAGGAGGACAGATGGATTATGTGTTGCTGCTGATTCAAAATGACAGACTGCAGACAAAATACCTTCAATGCAAAGATACATTTCATATTCCTCCAAGGAACTGAACACAGCCCTCAGAGTTAAAGTTCAGTTGCTTTTATTTCCAGTCCATGTAACATACTTAGTGATTGCTGAGTCCACACTTTTTCTCTTCCTAAATTGCAGACCATGTCAGAAATACTTTTGTACATGTTCAATATCTACAATGAAAGGCAAACATCAAGGTACAGCAACAGCCTTGTATTAATATTGTCAATTGTGGGAATGAAGAAGATGTTGTAATGAAGGGCAAGGAATTTCTTCGTCTTGCAGACTATCAGATCTAATTTCCTTATGAAGTTACCTGAATCAGCAAATGGGACACCCAAGTCCTTTATCTGCAGAGCAGAAATGAGGTGGCAGTAAAAATACTTGTATTGAAGTGGGAAGCAGAAAGAGTCTAACAGGAGATCATATGAACACGTAAGAATGCAATCAGAAATTAGAAAGGATGATAAAATATAGAAAGAAGGTACACAGTGGGTAGCAAGAAGGCATTCTGCAAACACATTAAGAGGAGCACAGAGCTGGTCCACTACTCAAAGAGGAAGAAAAGCCAAAAACAGATGCCACCAAGATGGTTGAAGAATTAATGAAGTTTTGCTTCAGTCTTCACTAAGAGGATAAAAAAGCTAGCATGGTATCAACAGCAAAGGGGAGAAGTTTTCAGGTTAGAGAAGGAAGGAAGAAAAAAACAAAAGAAGAAAGCTGACAATCAAATTAGATTGATTTTCAAATCATCTGTAAGTGCCAGACTTCCTCTGTGGGCACTCAGGTAACTTGATGAGAAGTGTCAGCATCAGCAGGGGTTGGCTCTGAGAGCTTGCAGAAGGATGAGTGGGATCCAGAAGACTTCTGAAAGACCATGACAGTTCATAAACTCGTGAGTTGCTGCTGACTTCTCTGCTTTACTCCCAGCTGGAAAGGGCATTCTGACATCTCTCAGGGCTCTTTTTTTAGGAAGCTTTCCTCCTCTTTTGCAAATAAAGTGGGTTTTGGTTTCCAGCCAGCCCTTCTCAACTGCCTCTGGAATAACCCAGTTGCACTTGCTCAGTTGAGCTTGATGGGAGTCAACTGCACCTCATTATCTGTGCTCAGAAAAATTCACCAAATTCTAGGCCATTGTTTGTCTTGGCAGAGGGTGTTTTTATATGAGCAGGGCATGACAGCACCAATCCTGAGGACACCAACTCTCATATACAGTCAGTCATGATCCACAGGGTGCCAAAGAAAATAATTATCATTTACTTGAAATGATTGGTAAAGAGCATGCAGATTTGCTTCCCAAGAACTCTGCCATTTGGCTGTTTCCCTGCAATAAACACTACATTTATCTGTGAAAACAATACATAGGATAAAAAACATAATAATGATTTCTTTTGCTTTGTTTGCACAAAACAGGATCCCACTTAGTTAATGTATTCCTCCTGATACTTCAGGAATGCCCTGTGCATATATCAATTAATAGAGAGGAATGGTTTTTGCAGTTTGTCACTTCTTTAGGGTATCCTGATAACTTAGAGTTACAGTAGATGTGTAAGATATGTTAATATCCTTCTGACTTTTGTTTTCCTTGAACCTGCTGTTCACTGCTCATGGTGAAGTCGAGCTGTATGTCTTCTCCTTTCCTGGGGTGCATTAGGAAGAGCACTGTCAGCAGGCAGAGGGAGCTGATCCTGCCCTCTGCTCAGTGCAGGCGAGGCCACATCTGGAATGCTGTGCCCAGTTCTGGGCTCCCCAATCCAAGGGAGACATGGAGCTCCTGGAGCAGCTCCAGTGGAGGGCAAAGAAGATGATGGAGGGAGTGGAGCATCTCTCTTGGGAGGAAAGGCTGAGGGAGCTGAGGGGCTGTTCAGCCTCGGGAGATGAACGAGAGGGAAGGTCACCAATGTCTGTCAGTATCTGCAGGGAGGTGCCAAGGGGACAGACCAGGCTCTGCTTGCTGGTGCCAGGCAGTGACACAAGAGGCACAGGGCAGAAACTGAGGCACAGGAAGTTCCACCTGAACACAAGGAAGAACTTCTTTCCTATGCAAGTGACTGAGTGCTGGAACAGATTGTCCAGAGAGAGTGTGGAGTGTCCCTCACTGGAGATATCCCAGAACTGTCTGGACACAATCCTGTGCCATGTGCTCCAGGATGACCCTGCTTGAACAGGGAGGTTGGATCAGATGACTCATTGTGGTCCCCTCCAACCTGACCCATTCTGTGAGTCTATGAAAAAGTAGTGGAGTTTTTGATACAACACATAATTAATATATTTTATCAGTGCAAAAAATGACCAGTATGGTTAGGAAGTATCTACCTCTTCACTAAATAACTTGAAGCATGTGCATAAACTGTAAAACTCATCACTGCCTATCTGCAAAATTAATAATCCAGAAATGGATGATTTGTAATCAATAGCGATAACGTGTAGGGGGAAAAAAATATGTTGTGCTTTGGGGCACAAGGCAGACACTGGCTGGTGGCTGGCTCTTCTGGGAGAGCTTGGATGTGGCTTTATTTAATTTATTTTGGTAAGAGGTTTTAGGGATAAAACTAAGCCCTGCTCTCACTCATAAAAGCTGTTTCTGCAGCATGTCTGTGCCAGAGAATGGCTTGGAAAAGAAGATATCCCTCCTGAGCTCTACACAGTAGTGCAGAATGATGGAAGAAGCTTTGTCCTGTAGAGACCAGAATTTAGAAAGAGTGAAATTTTTTCATGATCCTTCATTGTGATGAATGTTCTGCTTTTTAATTTGTGCATCTGCTTAAAATGTTCTTTGGACCCTGATGTATGAGGGCATGTTTCAATCCAGACTAACATCAACACAATTCTAAAATGAAAAATTCTACAGGCAGTCGTTGCACTGATGGTCAAACCACACACAGTTTTCCTTTTTCTTTTGTCTTTTTCCTTCCTGACGTTTTAAATAATTCTTTTGCTATTTTCCTATTTGGAGTCACCTGCTTGTTGAAGTTTTTCTTCTGCTTGTTCTAGATGATGACAATCCATTAACCTATCCTTCTATTACCTTCCATATGGAGATGGTTGACTGTTGAGCAACTGCTATAGCTGAAATGGGGAAGAGGTGGTGGAGTTAGCACAGCCTTAATAGTCTAAGGACAAAAAAAGGAGACAGTAAGCAAAGTGCCATTACAACAGTATTTCCTGTCTATTTTTACTGACTTTTTAACACATGCTCTTTAAAAGGCTGAGTTGATATAGAGTAGATTTTAGTATTTTTACTTTGATCCTTAATAAACTAAAATATAGAAATTGCTGTTAGCTGCATGTCATTAATAAAATTTCTGCATCCCATATGCAAAAAAACCCTCCAACCTACTTTAGAATAAATAAAAGATAAATATCTAGAATTCCTATTTATCAGATTTTCATGATGTGCTTTGACAACGTGACCACATTTGCTTATAATTCCTTGAATAGGTTATCAATTTTACTTTTTGATTATGTTGACTCTCTAGCTCAGAATAAATTAGCTCTGAGGTGGTACTGCCTGGTTTAGCCCCTATAAAGCAGGTTAAACGTCTTTTTCTCACATGCCTTGTTTGAAGATGTGTGCAGAATGAAAGCTTCAGCTCACGTGTCCATTTTCAGTGTATTTAGTTTGCTATAGGAGTTTGTTCTGTCTGTGGTAAGTAGCTCTGGAGCAGGAGTCCTAAGAGGCTGGGGGTTTGCTGTAATGGAGCATTCCAATATTAACAAATGGATTTTAGCAGCTTGCTTCTTTATAGCAACTGTATTATGCCTCTGAGTGTTTTGAATGTATGTATCCTGTGAGTCTTCATGGCTGTAAGCCTTGTGCAAACCAGGATGCTTTAAATATCTTCATTAATGATGTAAATGGGAGGGACTGAGTGCATCCTGAGCAATTTGGTCTGCTGGAAGGTGTCCCTGCCCACAGCAGGGAGGGCTGAAAAGAGGGGCTCTTTAAGGTCAATCCAAACCACTCCATGATTCTATGATTATTTGAGTCAGGTATTTGTGAGATAGTATTTCTCATAATTCAGTGAGGTGAGTCTGTGTGTGGGGAGGGATAGGTGAAAAAAGATGGTGAAGTTAAATAAAGCACGTGTTTAACCAGGACATATTTAAACACCACTAAAGTTGCTTCAGGTTTTATTGGCCACCATGTACCTAAACTGTGCTCCAGTAACTGAACCTGGGTTGTTTAATGGCTTCTCCTGTTGTGATGGTTAAAGATCTTGTTTAAAACGATCCATTTCTTCTTGTCGCTTGATTTACAGGTTGATTTTGGCTCCAGAATTAGTCCCGTGTGTTTTGAAATGTGAGCCTGAAAGCTGCTTGAAAGCCCACGTAAATTTGGTACCAGGTTGCTCACCTTTGACAAGGAGAGGCCACAGAGTGCAGTAAACAGTGCTGAAATGTGGCTGCGTGTGACAGGAGTCACTGTCCTGTAATTCTAAGTTATGAGACTCACTGACAAACCATGTGGCCTACACTGAGTGTGCCTAATCTAACTTTGTTATCCAAAATGGCTCTTTAAACTTACAGCTTCACTGTTCATAAATAACGTACACATTCTTAATCTAAGCAGAGGCAAATGCACGATATATGGCATATGTTATACTACACATTACACTTTTACTGCTGCTGTTAATGTTGCCCAATAAGTATTTATGAGGCAGTCTAATAATGGGAAACATTTTTCATTAGTCTAAATGCTTGCTTTTTAAACAATTGCTGTTCCAGTCCTTAATGTTTTAGCCTCCCATTTTCTGGTGGTTAGTAGGCTCTAGCCCACCTAAATGGAATTGTGTCTGTTTACTTTAGGATAAGCTTATGCTACACTGGTAGGTGTTTTTCTTGTCATTAGAACATGAGTACTTAGGTTTTTATCTGATGCATATAATAGGAGTGTTAGTACTAGTGGTAGGAGCTTTTAATTATGAGCACTTCTTGGATTATTGATATAGAAGAAGTAATTTATGTAACCGTTCAATGCAAATTTAGAAGAAAATTAAAGCAAGAAGAAAATGAAGAATGACAATAATGCTTCCCTTTGTTGTAATATCTGTGACATCATTCTTCAGGAAAGAGTGAAAGGGTGTCACAGCAGCCTGACTTCTCTCATTTAACTGAGCAATTCAATGCCAGTGACAAGATTCAGAGAGTAACATGAAGATCCCTGGAGATTACTGGAGGACAGGTGATGACATGTTGTAAAATTTCTCTATAAAGGAATTTTATTAGCTTTTTAGAGACAAGCTCAAAACCTTGTTCTTCTTGATTCCTGTTCTTCCTAGGAAATGTATAATGGTTTTGATTTGTATTAATTCAGTGGAAAAAGTAATCACGAAAACAACAAAGTAGAGGGGGTTGAATGTTCTGTGAGTGACAGAATTTGTAATTTTCTCATCTGTGTGAAATCTGAGCAGAAAAAAAAATCAATCTTGTTCCTTTTTCTAGAAAGAGCAATATTGAAACAGTCTTTTTTGTTTTTCAGACATGGATACAGGGAAATGGAAATCCCTCTGGAGAGACAGGAGCTAGAGAAGCAGCATTTCCTGGACAAGAACTATTAGTACTCACAGATGCTTGTAACAATTGTAATAGACAAAAAAGATACGATAAATGTGATCCCAAACAACACTGATGTAAAGGTAAGCTTGCAGCCCTTCTGTCACGGAATCACATTCTAAGTGCCAACAAATACTCTTTGCTTCAGTTAATAAATCTTAAATTTTTTTGGTTTGGGCTTTTGCATCATTTTATAGCTGAGTCCATGTCTTCTCAACCAAAGGTAATGTGGAGACACCTGTGTTTTAAAGACCACATTTGAGGAAAAAGTCCAGATATACAACAAAGCAGATGAAATTTTTCCAAAATGGGAACAAAAGACACTGGTTCTCTCTGTGTAGTTCAAGGGTGAAATTTACCCTGACCTGAGGTCTTAAGTGGGATTTTAGTGCTGTCTGATCCTTGAACTAATATGCTAGAGAGCTGAAGGGAAGGTTTTTGGTTTTTTTTTTCCTACTTCCTGCACAAAAAGAAAGCAAAGCAAGCAGTGTTATAATTAATGTAAATGCCCAGAGGATACCATATCTTTGGAAAGGCCAAAATGAAGATGCCCTCTGCTGATATCTTTTATACCAACTGTAAAGTATTTCTATTAGTAAATGTAATTAGGCAGAGAAAACTTCCAAGAAAAATGGGAATAAAATATATAGCTAGTTGGGAATGTGGTGACTGAGATACTTGCTAGGAAATGTATTAGGCATAGCCTGTATTAGGCTATGAAATCAGGATAGAGCCTGGCTGAACTTATTCCAGAAGTAAGAAGAGTGGACTGCTCCACTGAACTGTGATCTGAACAAATCAACCACAGAGGTCTCTGTGTGTATTAAAACCCCACAAGTAAAGTGAACAAATGATTCCCCTAAATATCATTATCTCAAATACCTTTTTCTTCAAGGTGAAAGCAGAAGAACAAAGTGACTGTCATAAAATAATGAACAGAACTTAAGTTCAAAGTGACATAGAAAAACAGAGACTATTGTGGACCAAAGAATCCGTATTAATAACATGCCAGAAGGAAATCTATTCTTAGCCCTCATCTAAAAGAAAGGACAGAAAGAGGTTCCAGTTCTGACCAGCACTGAAAATAAGATGAGAAATGTGAAATCTGTGGAAAGAAGTAATAAACCCAAATGCTGGCTTTAAATTTAGTAATGGGCTGAAGAACTCAAAACAATGAAGTGCAGTGTGCTTTGTAGCTGCTTATTTTCACTAAGTTGTGTAGGTAAAAGTCTCTGATTTCACCACACTTAATTTTCAAAGACCCCAGAGCCCACTGTTTAATTTAGCAGACTTACAGGTTTTGAATAATATCTCATATAAAATATCTCCATGGAGCTTGGCAGGAGATGCAGAAAAATGTTCAAAACCAGACGTTTTTCTTCTGAAATCAATAGTTATACTCACCAATGAATTACACCGCTCAAAAGAATCTGTTTCTCAACATGGAGGAAATAAGAATCACAAGGATAGTTTTTGTTGATCTATATTTAATTTAACAAGTTGGCACCCTAAGGATCTTCATAAATAGATGCTGATAAATAAATCAGGGCCTGATCCAAAGACTACTGAGAGGAATAGAAAGACTCTTGTTTTGTTTAACTGTGTGTGGATCAGTTTCTAAGCCTCCTTCAGAAGTGAGATTTTTATTGTCGCATTAAGATTCAGGAGAAAAAAAAGTGGTTTTATGTAACCAGCATTTCAGTAGATGTCTGTGTCTTTGATACATGTATACATGGAACTGTTATAAATCTGTTCATAGGTATTTCAGAAGTTGGGAGTGATGGATCAGATGCAATGCTGTTAAAGAACAGAAGTCTGCTGTGTCTGATATTTTTATTGGGTCAGGTTGGTAGTAATGTGGAAATATTTAGCATGTAAGATAAAATTTTGGTGAGCATTGTCCTGACTCATAATTTAGGTTCCAGTTATAGTCAGTTTATGTGCTGGTAGGAGTCCTAAGTGTCCAATGTACAGGATTCAGGAAGAGCTTTTCCATCAGCAGCACCCCGAGTTTTCATGAGGAGTTGGAGCCGCACTCCAAAGGCAGTTCTGTGCTGGGCTGCTGTGGCAGCAGGGGCATCTCCAGACCCCCTCAAGTGCTACAGCCCTCCAAGCAGAGGGGACTGGAACTCCAAAAGGACAGAACTGTCACTGTCAGAAGGCTAAGACTGGCTATGTCCCCAGAGAACAAGAGCAGAGAGAGAAGGAGCACAGGCAGTCAGCTGAGACGGGTCTGAGGAACTGTGTTGTGGAAGGGACAGGAGCTCACAGAATGGACCAAAGTCTCTGCTGAAGGCTCTGGCGAGGAGTTCTTGACAGAGGATTGCACCCAAGAGGCCCAGCTTGAGGGGATCTCGGGAGATGGAGCGCAGACCTGGCCCAGAGGCAGGAATGGTGCACAATTCAGGGTGGCCTTGTTTGAGGGCTTGAGGCTGCCTCAATCCAAAGGCTTGAGGCCTTTGATGTCCCCCCGGCACAGTGCAGACAGGGATTGAATGCAAGCTTCCATGGGAGGTGGAGACAGGTGAATATTTCCCACCATCTTCTTTCCAGCTGCCCTCCATACTCTTGCAAATGCTGTGGGTACACTCAGGCCATCCATTCTGGGGGGTCTGGATCTCCCGTGCAAGCCCATCAATCACCACGTCCCCTCTCAGATGGAATATCAAGAACACAACACAACGTGTAGAAAACATGAACATCTCAAAATCTACAGCCAGAGGGTAACTAGAACTTCTGGGGCAGCCCCAGCAGCAGCAGCAGCAGCAGGGCCCTGCTCGGGCTGGGGGCTCTGGTGCTTGTCCTGCAAGGCAGAGCACGGGGGTCCCGAGGGAAGGGGCAGAGTGGGCAGCAGAGCCAAGGTTCCCATGTGCCCCCCAGGACTGCTGCAAGGGTCAAGGGGATGGGCCAGCATCAGCTGCCTGTAAAACTGCAGGAGGCAGGAGTAGCCCTGGCTGGTCTAGGTGCTCCAGCCAAGTGTTAGCATAAGGTTACAGAGAAATGTTTTAATTTGCTGTAACTGTTTCCCTTGTACCTCCTTTTCACCATAAACATCTTGTATGGAAGGAGTTTCATAGATGGAATCACAAAGGAATGGACTTCATTGTCACATCTGATGATTTGAGCCCAACTTATTTTAAGCTACCTACAAAAACTTCTGTGGGTGACTGCATGACTACATAAATTGTAAAGTTAGGAGATCCTAGTAAAAATAGAGGACCAATATCACTTGCACAGCATTGCTTTTCATTAATCAGTATTGTTTGAAGGGTGAATTTTGTTCCTGCTTTTAAAACATTCAAGGGAAGACTTTTATTCTTTAAATGCACTTACCCAACATACACAGTTATTAAATTTGCTTTTTTCTTCCCATCCTGACTCAATGAGCTTAATTGGCTACTATTTTAATTCTTCAGGCTGCTTAATATAGTTACACGAGAGATGTTTTTTTTTCTCTTTATCTTATTTTCAGGTTTTTGGTTTTTTATGTTGAGTTGAAACCTTTAAAGAATTAGAGGGTTGTGAAAAAATACATTTTTAACATAAAACTAAATATTCTTTGTTTTAAATACAAAGAAACCCAAGATTGCAAGCTTTGTAGTTACCAATTTGCTCCAGTATCCATCTGTCCATCCATGAAAAAGTATTAGCACAGGTGCCTCAAGCACTGTATAACAGACATCAGAGATTTCTACTCCTGGATTAATATTTCTGGGGGGCATGATGCAGCTATCTCCTTATTTTTAATCCCAGAAAGAGCTGTCAAACTTTCCTAACGCGATAATGGAAAGCTGTCTCGTATGATTGTGTTTCAAATTAGGTGATGCCTAACAATGAGGTAATCTCTGGAGCACTGGAATTCCAAACAGTCCCAGAGCTTATGGGAAAAGTTCCTCTTAATGAGGCAAGATTTCCAGCACTCATCTGTGTGCAGGAAGTCCATCCAGCACATGTGCCAGCATCCAAGGGTTCCAAATACAGCTGTATGTTAGAGCATCTGGTTTTGAGAACAAGTAACAATTGTGTTTTAGATATTGTCCCAGACAATGATTATGTCATAAGCATCTATGCTGCTGTGACTAAAAGCACATGGAGCAGCTACCAGTGCTGAATTGTTTGTGACATGGCTAGCTACACATCAGTTAAATGCCAAGACAGGTGCTGCCATGATAACTTTGCATTTGCAAAGCTCCTGTGGGCTTTGGAGGCCATAAGAACTAGCTGATGTCAGAATTCGTTGCTGCCCTTGTGAAAATTTCCCTCAATATTTTCAAATTTGATGTGGTTTCAGCTGTAAATAGGGAGGTTTTCTTTCTGAATTATGGGTAAATGAAATGCTTTAAAAATGTCTTCAGCAAGCTGATAAATGAGCAAAACAATATTACAGACTTATCTTTATATGGGCTCAGGAAACAGGCTATCAAGATGAATTCCCACTGCCACTGCCCTTTTAAGATTCATGTTATAAAGCTAAAGGATGTAGAAATCACTCTTAAACTCACACAAGGAATGTAAATTTAATTTGTTACCTATACTGTCCCACAGGTTTACTTGTTATGCTCCATCATCTTTAATCAAAACAACTGGTTAAGTTAAAATATAATCGGTCATGATCCCTGACTTCTTTTTAAGAACCCAAATAGTAATTGACTGAAGGGCAATGTCATTTGAATTTTAGAAAATCTTTAATTCCTTGATCCTTCTTTTGTAGTCAGGACAAAGAAACAAGAATTCAACTTTTTTTTTTTTTTTTTTTTTTTTTGTTTGTTTGTTTGTTTTTTGTTTTTTGTTTTTTGACTACCAAAGGGATAAAAGGCTTATTGAAAAAAAATGCTTATTGAAAGAATAGTAATTCATTCTAGCTTCTTTTCATTAATTTCAGGCCAAGTGCAATGCAACAGCTGTTGGAGGTCATTTTTTCCTTTAGCAAATGGAGTTGGTGAGTAAAATTTAGAGAGAAAATGCTGAAGGGAAGGCACACTAATTTTGTAGAGTGCAGGTAGTTTCACTTGCTTTTGTGGGCATGAAGCAATGAGGTATTTTTGCAGAGAATGAGCAAAATCTTCTAAAAGAAAAGAACATCTTGGATAACAAAGGTTTTAGTAGGCAGTTTTTATCACAGCCATGCACTGAGCCCTTCACTTGGCCTGTGTCAGAGCAGTCTTATGCTAACTTGTGCAAGTTGTTAAATGCTCCTTGGAGATAAGGAGTCATTGGGATTTTCTGGATTGAAGGAAACTCTGGCCACTTTTGCTTTCCTTTGATTGTACACTACTCCACCCTAAAACACTGACGAGCCTCTTGTGCCTGGTTGACTGTAAGACCTTTTATGTCAAGCAGTTACAAAATTGTCATAATGTAACCCCAAATCGGGGCTATTCCACTGAGATAATCTGTGATAATTGACATAACACCTGCTTGCTCTCACTAGAGTCAACAGTTGCATAAGGTTCCAATTACTGCAGAATTTGGCCCCGTGTTTCTGGGAAAGTGGTGACTATGTATAAGCTGCTGTACATTTGCTCATGGCTCATGTACCTGAAATAGATTAAAATGCATTTTTCTTGAAAATCATGTTGGAAAGTATTGGTGACTCCTTTTTTGACTATTGCATGCTGGAGAGACACTGTGGAAGAGGCCAGCAGAGAGAACTACAGTGAGATTTGCTCAGAGAATGGATCATCAGCTTTGGCTCTGCTCTTCTTGGGGGCTCAGGATTAAAAGTTGCTTGGGGAAGCTTGTTACTGTTTTAAAAGTTGCCAGTTCTGCGGGTTTCCCGTGGAATTGCACTCGTTTTTAGCAACAGCTGTGGCTAATTTTCAGGAGCCAAAGGTAGCCATTTGGGGGGCTTTTTAAAATGCTGCCAGAGAGCTTTGGCTCTCTGGTTGGTGCAGTGATTTCCATTGTAAATTCTGATAATGTCTCTGAGAAGTGATTAGAGGAGGTGAGTCAGGACTGTGCACTGGCAAGCCAGTGCTTGACTCCTCTGTCATGGGCCCTGGAAGCTCCTCAAGGACAATGTTTCCAAGGGCCAGTGACAAGCACAGATGGTTGTCTGAAGTGCTGAGGGATTTTCTAAAGTCCTCTAGGCAGTTAATGAAGGGGGATTTTAATGCTTATCTTGCAAGTGTTACTAGCCAAAGTGGGGGTACTTTAGAACTCCAGGCTCCAAAGGTACAAAAGCATTTACCACTCCAGGTAAGAGGCCTAGCCACTAACAGAAGAAGACAATTAACCCCAGAAAATATTTAGGTTCTTTTAACAGTCTAGTTCAGGATTATTAGTCGTCTGAGATTGATCACAAGAACTATTGTGATACCACAGTGTGTGTCTGATGAATGAGTGATGCAAATCTGTGGAGGTGAAGAGGGATACTGGACTTGTTCTTTGCTGAAATGGCAGAGTAGATTCTTCCTACACCACCAGAGTGAAAATAATATGGCAGGAAAGGATAAAGGATGCACGTCTGGAAATTGTTCTCTTCTTTGTGGCTGGCAGTTACAAATGTAGGCTCAGTGAGGAGACCAGAAAAGGTGGAGTAGCATTTAGGATTTCCTCATTGTGGCTGTTGAATGGCAGCAACAACAGTAACCACAGCTATAAATACCTGTCTCCAGACTTGCCCTGCACAGGTAATTAGATTCTGAGTAACACAGAAACTTTTTTGCATGCTTTCTTCTCAAGTCACAAAAGGAACACTGCTTTCATTGGAATTCCTATGCCCATTGTATTGGATTTCCATAATTTTTCATTCAATCTTGTTCTTCCAAGGGGTGCTCATAGAAAACGTTTGGAAAAAAGTACAAGCAAGGACTTGCAGGTAAAGAATACTCTGAGTCCATTAGTACTTGCATGGTCTTCATGGTATTTACTGCATCTGTCCCCACAGGACTGTCAGAAAACTGTAAACCAGGAGATGTGGGAATGTTTTAGAAGGGCTGAGACACTGGCTGCATGTACAAGAGATGAAATGCTTGAGGTCCCTTGGTTAAAGTTAGTGCTTTAGCTGCATGATTTACTGATGTAAAAATAAGTGTGTCTAAAGCTTGATAGGAATAATAATGATGTGGTGCAAAATAACTTTCCAAAGTACAATGGAAATAAATGTAAATTGAATTAGGAAGGAAAGGAAAAGAAAATGTTTCCCCAGCAGAGATAAAGTGCTCAATTCTAGGGGTTATTTTCACATACTTTTGGCTGTTAAATTTAATTTTCTTTGGCAGCATTATCTGGTCCCTTCTGTAAAGCTTGCTAGAAGAAGTTCCTGTGCAGTGTGTATGTTTGAATTCTAGTGAGGCATCTTGAGACAGTTTGGCTGCCATGTGACAATATTTCAGACTGGTCTTTGATGAATTCCAGAGTGTTATATAAATATCTGGATCCCAAATAAAGGTGTCAAGATACTTTGGAGAGCCTGCAAAAATAAATCAGTGAGCATTTTGAGACATTCTCATCCACGATGTCTCTGACTTCATACCTAGCAGAAGCAAAGGTTCTCCTTTTCTCTCTGTTTCCAGTTTAAGTTTGTTTGTATATCCTACAAAGTAAAGGAAAATACTTTGATCTTTCTAAGAGAAACCAGTCTTCCCTTGATTCCTTAGCTGTGACCTGGGAGAAAACTATGCAAATACAACTTCTTTTTGTTTTATAGTCTTTAATAGTGCCTGTAGTCTCACTGTTAGAAAATAAAAGAACCAAAGGTAAGATTCTGCCTTCAGCAGAGAAGCTTCTCTCTATTTCTCCCTGAGTTTCTCTGCATGTGAGATTTTTAATTAGAGCACTGGTTATGAAGGAGAGTTTTCTAGGATGGATTTTGTAACACATTGAATTTGATCTTTAGTCCAAAATGTAGGGTGGACCCTTACTGACAAGAAGCTCTCCAGCTGAGGACCTGCTGTCACATCCTTCTTCCTTATATTCCATGGCCAAGGGCTGGGCTGGTTACAGACCACAGCAAGTGTGTGCCTGGGGAGTGAGGTTTGTCATCCAGAGATCTGAGGCAATTCCATCATTGTCTGGCTCACTACTAGTCTGGCTTTTTATTTGCCCTCTCCCCCTCCCCCCAAAGTTGTTTTTATGGGAAAAGAAATATTATCTCTGATAGAGCTGTAGTGATACTAGGATGGGGTGCTATCAGCAATCAGTTGGATGATTTTCCTGGTGCAGGAAGCTGATATGTTTGAAAAGGCTATAAAAATACAAGCTGGCAGCTGACAAAGACTGTTTTGTATGCTTTAAATGCACTGAATAACTCAGCTGTACCTCCACCACCCGTGTCACTGCACCTTGATGGCATACTTAGGGGTGGCTTGCTGCAGGTCCTGCTTAAATCCTGCCCTATTAGCAGAGATTTTCTCATGGGTGAGGCAGATGAGGCAGATCCCTTATCTATATATATAAATATATATATATGTATATGTATCCTCTCTATAGATGGAGTCAGTTTGGCAAGCCAATTTGCTGCTCCCTAATCCTTCAATTGTGCTGGTTGAGCTACTGCATTTTTCCTTCTGCTGTCCAAAGGATTGGCCCAAGAGAGGTGTGTATGGGCCAAGTACACTGATGAGTGGGGACAGGGCAGGTGGAACGATGTAATCCAGTGGGAAGCTGCCCAGTTTCTTTCACATACCACCAAATCACCAAAAGTTTCTTTCCTTCTGCCAAGCCTTTCCCTCTCAGCCATCCTTTCTTTCCTACACATGTATTTTGTTTCAGTCTGTTGACACTGTTAGCAAAGAGTCAGTCAGTCTCTGCAGATTGGTCTGGATCCACATGAAATATATAAAAGGTATGTTCAGTTCAAGTAAAGCAGTACTGTGCTTAGTGAAAATGAATAGAGTGAATCACCCTCTGAAAGGCTTGAAGACACAGTATGAGAATCCTTTGACATGATTACTTTAACATGTGTGTATAAGGCAGGAAAAAGAACACCACGCTAAAGTCCGACGTGAGGAATTTCTGTTAAATCGATGACATGTCTGTATTTAAATCTCTTGCAGAAGTGGCTGAATTTTCTTGTGGTTTTAAGATGCTCAAAAGAATGTAATTGTTAATTAGACAGTATAGTGGCGTGAGGGGGAGAGAGTTTTTTCAAAGTGGGATCACTTCCATTTTATAGCATTCTTCAATAAACATTATTCCTGAGTCTGCTGTATGGGCAGCCTGGTTTCCTCATCAGGGAGAAAAAGCTCTCAGAAGTAGTTTCTTCATATCTATTCGCATCTGTATACACAAATATATCTATATACATCTCTCTTGATCCAGTTAATAATAATAATAACAACAACAATATAATAATGTTAATGTTAATTAAAGTGATTTGTTGATCATAGGTCCTTACGAGTTTCTATGAGGTAAACAAAGGAGGAGGAATAAGATGATTTAACAGGAGTGGAAAATGATTCAGAGCTCAAGAGATCTATTGCTATTGTCACCACAGGTATGAATTGCACAAGGATTTATTATTGTAAAAACATATTAAAAGAGGTAAAAGTTGCCTGGCTTCAAAAATGCTGGTCACCAATTAATTCGAATTAGGTAATTTCCAAGGTTCTCCAAATTGTTTGTTTAGTGTAGGCAGACAGTTTGTGGTGATTGGGGTGGGGCTGTGGCCCAGCCTCATCCCCAGTGGGTGCAGCTGTGAGGAGCAGGTGAGCAGCACTGACAGCAATGAGCCAGGGAGTGCCCAGGGGCACTGACCAACCACCAAAGGGAGCAGAGGGCACACAGGGGCAGGGCATGGACACGAGGGGCACAAAAGGATGGGCTGAAGGACAAGAGGGGCAGATGCTTGCAGCCTTCTGGAGTGGTGTGGTGTTACTCTGTGTGGGCTGAAGCTTTTTGAAATTGTATAATGACACTCTGTGTGTTGTGGTTGTCTCAACTGTAACGCATGCTGCAACATTTAGGAATTATTGTCTCAGTTTTTTGGGGTGTTCTTATTTTGAGCTTCAGTTCCTTGCTGCAAATATTTTGGATGCAGATTCCTGTTGAGACTGTGGCATTATTGTCTTTGGCCTGTAAGTACAAAACTTTCATGAGTTCATTTTTGTGGATGCTGCAGAATCCCTTCTATGTGTGCTGTGCAATTGTGGAGTAGTTTTGGTATTTTTACGTGAATACACAGGTACTGAATGTTAGTGGTCATTGCTTCAGTCTCTGAAAGAGTATTGAGCAGCTGTATAATGCTAATTGTGCTTCTTAAGCATCCCACCAAGCTCTGAGGAGAAGCCTGCAAATGAATTTTCATTAGTGAGGTATGAGTCATTAGAATGATTGTGCTATAGGTCATAGTTGTGAAGGAATTTTGAAATTTCTACCATAGAGGGCATTTGCCAATGCTTCTTTCCCAGTGAGGTCTAAATTCTCTTAAGAGTCTATTTAAATTATCCTTTGAGAATTTAAAACAGATTTTTAGGACAGCTACTGTAAAATTCCATGACCTTTTTTTGACTGAGCAAGTACATCCCCTGTCTTGGAACTTCTGCCTGAGTTTAAGCTGCAGACTTAGCACTTTAGAAACATAGTTCATACTTTTCTGCATAACTATAAAGCTACAGGTATATTAATTATTGAACTATGTTTTTAAGCAGAAAATGCTTTTCCTGAATCCAGGCTTGCCAGCTTTTCACAGGTTAGTGACCATCATATAATTGAGACTGCTGTGGGGTTTTTTTCTCTTGGTTTTCTTGCTTTTTCTTGGTGTCTTACAGTGCATTTGTAACTGCAGAGCTGGGAAGGCATCTCAGGTTCCTTATCAAGTGATTATTTTACTTTGCATTGCTGTTAGCAGTAAAAAGTTGCCATTTTTTGCTGCTTTAAGTGCTCAGACAGGGGACCTCAGATAGCTGCAGTGCTTTAAAGCAGGGCTATCTCCAGGTGTCTGTGAGGTGCCCTCCTGCATGGAGCAGGAACAGTTAGCTGCTGCTCCTTGCAGCCAGGGGTGACCTAATGCAGAGTCATGTGCCACCACTTCCCTTGGCAGCTGGAAGCTCAGATTGTGACTGTGAGCTCCTGTAGGGGATGAATGGTCTTTTTCTGCTCTTCCTGAGGTAGGTGTGGCAATGTCTGGTGGAGGGTTGGGCCACACAGCTGGACCTCCTCATGTCCAGAGCAAGAAGGTTCCTACCACAGCTTCATTTGGGAGGCTCTAATTTTGCTTTGTACCACATTTTATAGAATAACCAGCTGGTGATTTGGCTATTTCAGTGCCTCACAGTAGGGACCAGGCAGTTTCTGAATGACTTTGGAAGTGTGGAGTTTTTGAAATACACAGAATCAAAAGGCTAAAGAAGCTTTGTGGTTATATTTTGATAAAGCTGAATAAAAAAATTTGTTAGATGCTTACATTGCATATATGCTCTACTTTTCTACTTCAACAGTCAAAGATTTATGTAGCTGTAAATTTGATTTTAAGAGTGTGAAGGAAATTATGTTTTTAAAACATTGTGAGTATCATAAATCCTTTCTGAGCTTGTTATTAAATTAGGCTGGTATTTACATATTATTTTAAATGACTTATCTCTTGTCATCATTTAGATCTACTCAGTCACCCATTTGGTAATAAATTCTTCTGCTTGATTTTAATTCATACACTTCTGGTTGGCAATTAGCTATCCTTTACTGATGTGGACCATCAGCTTTCAAAATTACTTCAGTAAAAATGGAAAATACATAATGAATTCAAGAATGTCATGACCTATTTGTTTTCCAGCATTTATTATGTTTCTGAACCAAATGTTTAAAATATTGCATCTTAACATTCTTACTTCTAATGGCTACGCTTTACTGTGATCATAAACTAAAAGTGCAAATGCCTTCCTGTATTCACAAATCTTTCCTCATAAGAAAGCAGCAGAACATGTAATCACTTAGAAAAGAGAGCATGTTGTGCTGAGCTTGAAACCCTGCACCTCCTAAGTTGGAAAATTTTTCACTCAGTGTGCAGGTTTTGCCTCTCAGGCCCATCTTTAGACATCATGGAACTTTTACTGTCATGCACTTCTATGACACAATTATGAATGTAAAAGCAGGGATTTAATGCTAGGTAGGGAAAATGGTTTCCCAGACTCTGTTCTCAATGGCAGAGCACTCAGAAAAGGCAGTAAAAGCAGAGAGCCAGTAGGTGAAGTTGAGGTGTGATGACGTTTGGGAATATGGATCTGGCCTAACAAAGGTAAAGGGAGATAGCAAGAAATGGTGTGTCTTCCTTTGTGCTGGCAGAGGGAGCTGGAGTCATTGGTGTGGTTTCCTTGGAAAGACTTAAATCTATTCTGCAGTACCTTTTGTTTTTAAAGATTGACTCTCCATCTTATGGTAGGTGATGGGCTCTCACTTCCCATCCCACCGCCAGCAGCTCAGGGGTCTTCTGGGCAGCAGCTGTACTGAAAGCAGTCTGAGGAACAGGAACACAGAGGAGACAAAGAAAATAAAGGAAGCTGTTGAATGTCTACTCAGTGTAGTATGTTATACAAAGTATTTATTATATTTATATCAGGATGTGTTTTATTACCTCATGAAATTCAGTCACATGGATAATTTGAGCAATTAAACTGACTCAGCCCAGTGTCTTTGTTAGCATTGTGATAGCTTAAAACTTATTTCCACAGGTGTTTCAAAAGACCCACAGAGGTTGCATGACTGAAACATTAACATATTATTCTAATAATATGATGCTGCTCTGTCAGACTCAAGAGCTTTTAGCCTGAATGCTTTTCGGGTTGTTGAATTGCCAAAAAGGGTTTTTTTTTTTGTTTGTACTTTCACACTGGTGCTTTTTTCATTTAATATGAAGTAGTGATATAATGAATAAATTATAACCAGATGAAAGCCTGGAATTGGACACTTCATCCCAGGGTGGTGATAGCACCTGGCAAAGTAAACATTTCTTAGCAATGTGCTATCTGTCTGAAGGACAGGGACCTAGGGGGCAGGCTGAAGTGACATTTGATACAAGCAGGAATGGAAAAGCCTTGCTGGAAAAGCAGATAAATTGTTACTGACATAGGAGCTGGAGACCAACTCATACCTTCTGGGTGGGGGCTGATGAGGCTCTCCTCATGGATCTGTGGTTTGGATTATTTTTAGGAAAATGAGGAGTTTGAACGAAGCATTTGCACGAGGCCACCTTGCTGTGTTATCAGGAGCTAATTCAACCTGACAGCCACTCCCTTGGCTGCAGTGGGCATCCTTGCTCAAGATGAACAGGGGGAAGGGGTTTCTGCTGATTCCAGACACAGCTCCCAGTCTCCAGAGGAGAGTTTTCAGCAGGCACGGTGGGAGTTCTCGGGGCCGCATATCCGGCTGGGTGCTGTGTTTGATTCAGATACATCTGTAACACTTATTGTAGCTGATGAAGAATTATTCCCACTGCCAAGATCGTTTCAGCCAGTGTGATGAGGGCTGATGAAGGAGGTGTGAGCTGGGAAATCTTACTTGAGTTGGAAATCTTGCAAGGTTCTAATGACCGTGAGGTTGGGGTGCCTCACTACTTTCACACCTGGTGCCAGATATTTGGTTTTCTATTTGCCAGTGAGTGAGCTGCAGCCAAGATTCTCCTAATAATTTCTTTTTATTTTTGCAAAGACCACCCATAACTTCTGCTGAGGGAGAAAAAGATTTTTGCTAGTAACAGTTTTGTCAGCATTATATTTTCCATATATTTCAAAGGCCAACCAGCTTGTCTCTTTCTTGGTATTTTGTGGTGCATTAGAGACTGCCTGGGCACTACTACATCCTTTTTGAGAAATTCGTAATCTATTCTGCTATTTTGCCCAAAAAAACCTGGTGGGTGTGTGTCTATTTTGAGAACTGGTGTTTGTGAGCGTGAGAAGGTTTTCGGTTGTGCAGATGAGGCAGCTTTGCATGCAGGTGCTTAAAACTGTCATAAATACAAAACTTAGGATTTGGAACTCTGGAAAATGTCAACCTCCAGTGATGGACCCAGGGTACTGTAAAGCAACATGTGAGTTTTAGTGACAGGAGAAGAGGGAATGGCTTCCAGCTGGAGGAGGGTGGGTTTAGATGAGCTAAAGGAAGGAGGTCTTCACTGTGAGGGTGGTGAGGCCCTGGCACAGGATGCCCAGATGCCCCATCCCTGGCAGTGTCCAGGGCCAGGTTGGATGGAGCTTTCAGCAACCTGCTCTAGTGGAAGGTGTCCCTGCCCCTGGCAGGGGGGGCATAACCAGATGGTCTTTAAGGTCCCCTCCACCCCAGGCCATTCCATGATTCTCCAAAATTCCCTGTTCCTACTGATGATGAGGTGATCCCGGCTTTTATTTATTTGTCTGAAAGGCAACAATGGGTATTCTATGACTATTTCTAACTTTTTAGAGACGTGTAGAGTTAGAGCATTGCCACAAAGTCAGTCTTTCCCCTATAGTTGTTTGATCCTGGTTAGAGAATTAGATCACATATCTTAAAAGTAGTTAAAAATATACTGAGCCCATGTCAGTGAAAATACTCCTACTAGAATGGCAGTTCAATGTGAAGCAATTGCATTGTTTGTTAATGTTTTCTATGATTAGCCTGGAAACAAACAGATTTAATCTCTGAACATGCATCAATATTTAACCTGACTGGGCATTCTCTTTGAGATAGCAAATTATGACTTAAGTGAAGTTTTATTACCTGTGATAAGTTTCATTCAAAGAAAATACTTTTTCTCTCACAAGTGGTCATAGTTTCCTTTCAGAGGAAGGATCCTCAGATATTCTGTGATTAGTTACTAACTCATCTGGTAGGTTTTAAGCTTCAAACACTCTGCAATGGCAGTATTTTTTTTCTCAGAAAGTAAGTTATTTTTCAAAGAGTAAAATAAATTGTGCTTCAAATGCTCATTAATGAAAAATGTAACTTTTGGTTATATTGGTTTGGGTTTTTTAGTGTTCAGCAGATCCATTAGTAGACATCTGGGCTAGTTCAGATTATCTTTGTGGGGTAAAATGGATGTCACAGCAGTGAGGGGTTACAGGGATAGTTGTGGTCCACAGTCAGAGTAGAGATAGCTTAAATTGATCAAATTAGCAAGAATGCTCTTGATCTACTCTAGAGGCTCACATGCCAAAGGCAGGGAAGACTATTGTTGGATGCTGCCATGAAGGTCACAGTAAAAATTAAGTTTGTGTTTTGCAAATCCTGTTGTGATGGTATGATTCTTAATTTACTGAAGGGAAATGGAGGTGCCAAGTAGGCAGATTGTGAAGCTGCTTTGTGATTTCTAAATTAGCAGTGGAATTTTAATAAATAGTTGTAATTCAATAGCAGGCACCCTAAAAGTAAGATTTGTCTTTCTTGTCAAAGGAAGAGACTGCACTTACAGAAATGGAGGGTGACTCAAACTGAATCACTGTTTACTGTAAAACAGTAAAAAAAAAAGTACCAGTGCTATGTATAGCTGCTATTTAGCAAACAAAGTGTTCTGTTGCATCCATTCTCCTATTCCTTATTTTGTTAGAATCAGACCAATATAATTTTCATATACTTTCTGTCAAAAATGATCACTCTTAATTTACTACTCAGGAAGTGAAAAGGCAAACCCCAGACCCACACAAACCTCTGTAACTGCCTGGGCAATGAAATGTAGAGCTATTACTCAACATGTTGAGTTACAAACCCCAGTTCAAGCTTAATCAGCCAATTCTATCAGGAGCTGCTTAGATAATATATTGTAAAGTGAAAATATAATAAGGTTGTATAGTTTGGAGACAACTATGTGTTATAAAGAGCTGTTGCTTGTTCCTTAAGGCTGTCTTGGATTTACACTGATATGGACACAGCTAATTATGGTGTCAGTTTGTTGTTGGGGTCATAGGAGGGGATAAATCTATGAAATTTTCTGGATTTGGACTGTATAGTGAACGAGTGAAAGGTTCTCTTGATAGTCCTGCATATCCCCTGATATGAGCCACTGTGTATGCTCTTGCCACATCACACTGGCCATGATGCTTCTGGTCAGTTTTTGCTACTGAAGATGTAAAAACATTTTTTATTAGTGGTGCTGATATGCACAAGAAAAGAAACCACAGACAGTAAGTAAATGAACAAGTTACAATATTTGCTTTTTGCAAGTGCTTGATTTCTGAGGGCTTATAAAACCCTCATAGTGGGGAAACATTTGCCAGTTTAACAGACTTTGGGCCATCTCTGCCAACCATTAGACCCACACAAACGTGCTTGTGTTAACCTGGTGTAACACTAATCTGTTACCTTCCCCTCAGGATCTCTTGTCTTTCTCTTCCTCTTCTGAATCTCTTTGCGTGTTGACTGAGACTGATGATTGCATGACATGAAGATGCAATTAGTGCTACTTCCAGAGGTTGTGGCTCTTGCTGAGTCCTCATGGCTGCTCTTCAAAGTGCTATCAAAGCTCTCTTGGCTGGGTGGGCCAAACACTCTGATCCTCTGAGATTAGCAAACATCAGTCATTGTTTGTCATCGGTGCCTGTCCCCATAAATGGGGCTTCCTCTGTGAGGCTGGGACTCCCCTCTAAAAATTCACTGAGCTTCTTTCAGAGTCCCTGCCCCATTACCTCATTTTTGGCTTTCTGTAGTGTGTGTTCCCTCAATTTTGCCGATTGAACTTCTGAAGGTAAAGTCAGCTTTTATGCCAAGCTAAAAAATATTCTGCTGTCCAAAGGAGTGATCTCAGAGTCTCTGAGGCCCTTATCTGACCTCTTCCTTTTAAGTCAGGATCAGAAAACACACTGTCTCAAAGTAAAGCTCTTCAATTCCTATTTTAAATGCTTAAGTCTGACTTTCAAAAATGCTGAGTGTGCTACAGTGCCTGTTTAAATTCAGATGCAGCAGGGCCTGGCTGTGGTGTAACAAGCCACCTAGAAAGGCAAAACCACAGACACAGCTTTGGGTTATTTAAAACTCTTTGCTTGGCTCAGCAACAGTATTGCTGGATATGCCAAGACCTGTTAATTTATATCTGCTCTTCTCATCTGTTAAAGCAATAGGAGTAACAGAAAAAGTTAGATTCATATGATCACCAGACATTAATTGTTAACCCTGGCACCAGCCACCTCACCCAGTGCAAGAGCAACACAAGTGTCCTCAGTATCTGAGGAGATGTCAACACCCACCATATCCATGTGCAAAATGTCCTTTGCTGGGAGGGTTTATCTGCCATGTGTAATCACAAACAGTGGATATGTTTGCATTAACAATGATCTTTCATCTTGGACTTCTCCCTCCTGTCCTCTCCTACCCCTCCACCCTTTGGGAGATCTGTAATCTTTCAGAGATCAAAAGGGTTCTTGCTAGGAGATAGGTTGAGGTATAAAAGAAAATTGAAGTAAAACTGACAGAAATCTAGCTGTAAGAAAATCTTGCTGTGTGTTTTTGTTGTTTGGGTTTTTTAAATCTCAGGTTGGTGCAGTTCACACTTCAGCATGATTCAAAATTATTCTCTTAGATCTCAAGAGTATAGGAATGTTAGCAAAATAAGGGCTTGTGTTCTATTTGGCCTCTATATTCAAGGATCTTGAAAAAAACCCCCAACCTCTTTTTTTTTACAAAGAGAACATTCTTCAGAAGCAAAGAAATCTTTAAACCTATCCTCTTTCTCTGGGGCTTTCACTGGAAACATAGAATCTAAATATCATCACTGGTGTGGCTGTCTCTGTGCAGCTCCTGAACTGGCACCAGGAGAGCCAGGGCTGTGGTGGTGAAGTTTTGGCAGCCACACGAGGCTTGAAAGGCTGGGGGTAGGAAGAGCAACGTGGAATATTTTAGACTAGAGATGAGCATACAGTTTTAAAATAAGCTTGGGTTTTGGTTCTTGTTTTCTTCCTTACTAAAAATCTCTTAATGGCTTAATTCATCGAAATTCTAATTACTTTAGGAACAGTTTCCATGCTGACTTTTCATTATGCAGCAGAGAAGGATACATTCTGAGGTTATTTTTGGGACTGAAAGGGTTAAAAATATCCTGAACTGCTAGTTCCCACTGTTTTACTTTGTAATAACCCTTTCCTTCCTGTCCCTGTCAAATTATGTGGTTTTTACATTATAAAATTATAACCTCATAACAATTTTGAGTATTTAAACATTAGGAAGTGTCATAGTTGAGAGATGGCAGAGCTTTAATTTGTTTCACTGCTGAGCAACCATTATAGTGCTGTTTTTAATTATACTGTCACACATGTTGGTCATCTTGTTGTTTAAATTCAGGTCCCTATTCCAAAATGTGAGGTCGAGAGATGTTTGGAGCCAAATGCCTTGCCACGAGATTTCATCTAAAACACAAATTGCAAAAAAGTCAGTGTAGATTAAATGGATGTTTACAGTGAAGCATCTAAAGGAACTTCCTGAGAAAGCATTATCTGGCTTAGGAAAGGTGTAAGATAGGAGTTGAGCACCCTTGGAAAACATGGGCTGAACTCTTTTCCTACCTGGCTGGTGATGTAGTCATCCTGTCTTGCTAAGTTCTACCCTGAAGTTCAACAGTGGATACACCTTTCATGGAGGAGTCTTGACTTCTACTTGAACTCCCCAGCAGCTATTAGTGGGAATGCTGACAATATCCTAAATCCGTGAGGAGAACAAAAAAAAAAAAGGAAACCACCAATGTTAATGGTTTCTTTTTTCCCTGAAAACTGGGTCATAGCAAGTATTTCTGAAAAATTTGCTTGCTCATAGTAAGTGAAAATCAGTGCAAAAAGTTCCGCAGGGCAAGGCAATTTTCACGAGCTGTTCTTTGTAAAAATGAATAAAAAATGCTTAAATTCTGTTTTAAGAGAGTAGTGTAGAATCATTATTAATTTAATTTAGCAAATCTAATGCAGAGGAAAGGGACAGACCTAGATAGATACTGTTACTTTTCTTGCTTGCTTTTCCCCCCACCCGTACCCATTTTTCTTCGCCCCTGTTAAAAATCCTCAGCGTGCTCATACCAGGCGTAAATTTGCCTTTCTGACATCAAAGAGCCTGGTGCTGCTGCTCAGGCCATCCATAAGGTTATACCGAGCAGAACCTGGCAGGCTCATGGCAGAGCCTTGACCCTGTGAGGCAGTTCCAGGCCAGGCTGGATGTAGACCCAGCTCGCGGTATTTAAACGCCGCTGCTCGCGGCCGAACAAAGGCGCATTGTTGTCACAATTGGAACCACATGCCGAGGAACGGGGCAGAGGTGCAACCTTGCTGAGAACGTGTGGACACTTGGAAAGGGGAGAGTATTTTTTTCATTTATGTCTGCGTGTCTCGGGGCTCCCTTACTTTGTTTTCTTAGCGAAACTCAGACAGATCAGACATGCAGGATTAATGGAGCTGGGCACTGACAGACCAGCTCTGTTCCAGCTGCAGTGACTGTGGAAGAATTGGATCTGGACCCTCTTAACCAGTCCTCCAAGAGTAAGATTTCAGTTACCATGACCGGTCGCCAAGGACTATTTTATTTTAACCCATGTCAAATCTGAGCTTACCTATGGGGCTGAACCACAGCCTGCTGAGCCAAGTGTATCTGAATGCAAACTCTTTTTGCTGCTGTTTGTTACTGTTTGGAAAATCCAGCCAGCGAGGGTATGGAACAATCTCCACCAAATGAAACCTTTCAGGCTTCGTTGCATGTGAAATATTACATGCTGCTTCCTCCCAGCTTGCAGACAGTGCATCAGTTCCTGTTTATTAGAAAATGAAAGGAAGGCAGGATAAAAGCATTTGGACAACGTTCTCAAGCTCATGGCATTGTCCTGTGCAGGGCCAGGAGTTACACTTCGATTTTTGTGGGTTCCTTCCAACTCAGGATGCTACATGATTGTCTGATTTTGTGATAGAAATAATAGAATTTTCTCTTTGGGATAAACAAGATGAAATTATGGATTTAATGCTTTGACTGCCCTTCGTTCTGTAGACCAAAAGGGCTTGTGAGGGGTGCAAACTCAGGTTTACTTGGGATACTTCTGGTTGGTGACTTTAAGTCCATAGCCATCTCCTTCTTGGCATTAGTAACCAAATCAGGGTTCTTCTGAATTGAGATCACTTCTTTGTATCCAGAAAAACACTTCTGAACTACTTTTTCTTTGTGGGTAATACAAGCACAATAATGGTGATCACAATTGGGATGGGGAATAGACAGTGAGGAGGTACTCCTTCAATCTGTTGATGCATGCTCTAAGTAACAATCAAGTCAAGCAGAAAAAAAAGCAAGAGAGAAACAACATTTGTAGTGTTCTTGACATTAATCACACGTGTTTGAGCTGTCCATGGTGTGGCCAAACAGCAGGCAGACTGCAAATCCTTATTTTTTCAGAATAATCTTAAGAGGCCATAAAACAAAGAACACAACACGCCATCCTTCTGTGCTGGAAGCACAAATCTTTCCCCTGAAAGAGGAATACACACATATATATATAAATGAAATTTTCTCTGCACTTGTAAAAGCATACATGCACTGAGTGATTAGTAAAAATGGACTTGGGTTCTAGATCTCAGACCTCTTATTTGTGAATCGTACTTGTTTTTTTTTTTTTGTTCTCCTGATTTTGATTTAATGGGTTTTTATGTGCCTGATCAACCATTGATTTGTCATTATGTTTGGTACAATGAGATGAAAAAGTCCTTTAGGAAAAAGGGAGAAAAGCTGAAGTGCCCTGATGGAAACATGCTAAATAAACCAGCACTACAGGTTAGCAGCCTAGATATTTCTTCACCCTTGAGCCCACACCCACGGATAGGAAGTGAGGCCAAACTCACTGGAAGGGAGGCCAAGCTACTGCACTTCTAACTTGCCAAGATTAGGAATGAAGGAACACAGGTTTCAGGCTGGTTAAAGTTTTGTAACTGTGTTTTGTTTCCCTTTGTTTTTGGCTTTGCTTCTGGTTCCAGAAGCAGCTGAGAGAAAGATGAGCTTGCTCATGAGCTGCTGGGCTGAGTTCCTGGGGCTTTGCTATCAGCTAGGAAGAATGTGTGAAGGCAGAAATGATTTGTCAAGTACTGGCAATGTGCTTGGCATGCTGCAAGGCATGGATAGAAGGCTTTACCTACTCTGGAGAGCTGCAGTTTAGGTTACAGACCAAAATATGAAGACAAAATTGCACAGGGAGCAAACGTGGATATTTTTAAAATCCTTTACCTTGGTGTTTTCAAGGAAGAGAGGACAGGTCTTTATGTACCAAGGCTGTGTGTTTGTTTGCTGCACAGGCCTGGTTGCAGCAGTTTAAAATGAAGAGGGGTCTGTTATGAAGCATTTAGGCAGTTATGAGAATGTGAGACTCGTGGAGAATTTATGCCATGGGTAAACAACTTGGGACTTGGAAAGCAAGGGTTAACTATCAGACAATATGAATTGAGTTGCTGAAAAGAGGTGGAGTGAGAAGATTTTGACAGGAGTTGGGAGGAAGACAATCAGAACGCTGAAGTCTTTTATAATCAGATGAGAATTAAATTTTCTAAAATCAGCCCCCCTCTTTTCCTTTTCCTCCCATCTCCTCCCCTTCTGCCCCCTTTCGTGTGCTAAATGACTGTGGTGGAACTGTGCTGTAGGTACAGCATATTGTGATTAAATGCTCTGTAATGCTCTCTGAGATACATTGGACCAACAAGTATACATGGAATGCCAGTTGCATAAAATAAATCTGAATTCTTGCTGCACCATGGTGAGGCAGCTCAGTTACAGCTTCGACCACCCATGAATGCTCAGCGCACAGCAGGGGTACTCTTGGACTTGCATCTCACCTATTATCTTGGTAGTAGGGTATGAATCTCTTTGAATGTGAAAGCCTGGTTTTGTTTAAGCGAAGAACACAAGAAAAAGCTCTTTCCTCATTTTGTTTTTTCCTTTGAGCAGATGAAAGGTGGATAGAAGCGACTGTAAATTTTAGGAAGGAAAGAAGTGGAAAAAGGCTAATGCTTGCTGAGCAGAAATTTTATTTTCCCAGCCGTGCTACCCAAATGTTAAGACTCCCCTGTACAAAAGTGTCACTGCTTGGTCTATATAAATTCACTGTCAGAACAAAGGACACTTTCTGGAAGGGAAACAAGCCTGTATTATACTATTCAGCAACTAGCAGAAGAAAGAGAATAGCTACTTCCTGCCAACATTCATACTCCAAAGATGTATGCATGAGGTGGTAGGTGAGCATTCAGTTCTTGCTGCAGCTGGCTCTTGGTGATGACTTATCCATCTTGTGGATAAACTGCATGAAAGACTCAGAGACACAAAAGTGAGGGGCTGGCAGGTTAGCTCAAGGAGAGTGACAATGACAATGACTGCAGGGGTCACCTGGGAGCAACTGAGTAGAGCCAGTGTGGCTGTTGTGAAAGCATGAGCATGCTAGGATTGCTGGGAAAATGGGAATATATTTCAAGGACCTTTTCTAGATCCCACTAAGCCAGCTGAGCTAGGAACCATGTGCTGGTTCACACTGATTCCATTCTCCAGTCTGTATTAGTCCCACATTCATTGATTGCTGTTACTCTGACTTCTTTCTGTTTGGCTTTTCCTTTTCTTTTCATGGAAATGTCATCGATTTTTTACCTGCCCCTTCTGGCCTTCTTTACTTTCCCAGCTGGGAAACTGTTCTTACAATCAGGATTTGATTTCTCCAACACCTTGATACCCCACAGTCCTTGCTATCCTCTCACCTCTGGTCACAGCAGCCAATTGCCTGCCCTGCACTAACTCTGCTAACTGGAAGTGTGGCCCAGTGATTTTTACATTCTTGCTGTACTCTGATTGTAGTGCTGCAAGGTACTGCTGTGGGTATTTCCTATGGAGAGCTTCAGGGATGGGACTGAATGTGGGATTGATTTCACTGCTCCCTCACTTGCCCATCTGCTGATGCTGAGGTTTCTCTTATGCTCTTCCTGAGAGATTAGTGGTGAACATGTCATCATCCCCACATTTAAATGAACTGTTTCCTGAGGATTTGAAATGCCTTGGCCTAAAGTAATTTAATAAGAACAATAATTGCCTCATTTCCCACCACATAAGATCCCAATCCTCTTCTTGGCATAGGTATGGCATGTAGCAAATGTTGCTATAGAGGACTTAAACCATTCTGCTCTTTGAAGCCCTGTCATTGTTGGCTGTCTATTGCTGGAATAATTAAAAAAAATTCTTAGTAAAATATGTTTGACCAGAGTGTAATTTGATACACTGCCTAGTCTACGTTGTTGAAAAGGGATGAAGTTTTGTCCTGACAGCTGGAAGCAGAAAACAGATACCTGACAGTCTTTAGCTGCTTTGTGGATGCTGCACAAACTGTCAGAAGGATGTGCCTGTGCTGTGTGAATTACAGGCTGTGGGACTTGGAAAATTGCTTCTGTTCTGCTGGTTATGTCCTTTCATCTCAGCCAACTGACTGGGGTTGTCAGTCCCAGTCACCTCCTGTGCTCTGATTTTTGTGATGCCAGTTTGGCCTCTTTATTATCTTCATTTTTAGCTGCCTCTCATTTTCTCATTTCTGGGCTTTGATTTCATCTGTGGTAACACAGAAAGGCTAATTCTATTTCTTTGGACTATTTAATCTTGTGACCAACTTCTGGCACTACCGAGGATATGGAGACTTTTTACTTTATCCTGCAGCGCATCATGAGTCTCTCTCCTTTTTAACCACATTGTTTTAATCTTTATTGCTATGTTATGTCTCATGAGACCCTTGAAATACGGAGTTGTTGCCTTGCCCAATGCCCAAGAGCTCTCCTAGCCTCCAGTGTTCACCCCAAAACACATTTTCCCTGTAATCTCCATTTGCCAGAGGGCTCAAGCAGAGCCTGTCACACGCAGAGGCAGAACGTTGTTCCTGTATGGGAACACCTAGGGCTTGGTGGTCACCTTGCAAATATCTAAGGCACAAATTTTCAGGGTGGCCATTCCCAAGGAAAGGAACGCCTTAGGGCTCAACCCTCCTTGGAATAACTCCTAACAAAAATTAAGCTACAAGTCAGTAAGCATTTGTTTACAAATCCCAAACAGATGGCACACATGCGTACTTGTGTGAGCAGAAGGGAATGCAGAAAACCCCAGCGTATTCTCCAAGCAGCATTTAATTCAGATTTGGTGGTTTCCTCTAGTCCATGTGACTCAGCTGACAAGTTGGCAAATGCCTGGCAGCATTTATAAGTGAGGCCTCTGTTTTCACTGGGCCTTTAAGTGTTCAGGTTACACTCACTGAGAGGAGCCTGCAGCAGGCGGATTCCTTTTCTGTGTTTGGTCCCTGTGCACCTTTTGAATCCTTTCAGTGGAAAGATTTTCCCCTGACCTGCTAATTTATCATTCATTAACTCAAGAAAGAAGGGTTTTGCCTTTCTTCCTAACAAGCCATTGCTTACTGCCTTATGCTTTGGAGGTGCCAATTCCTCTTGTTCATCACTTGGACACTTCTTAATTGCCCAGCCAGGTAAAAATCTTTTCCATGCTGATGTCATTAACTCCTTAAGGTGTAACTCTGCTCCCTGATGGATCCTAGACCTTGGAGTATCCAAATCCCAGACAGAAGCTTTTTCACTTAATTTGATGACCATGTTTTATAGACTACTATAGTTGTAATTGATTCAAACAGCTTGTTACTGGCTCTTTTTGAGATCAAGCCCAAAGGTAATCAATAACTTGGTAGTATTAATAGATGTGAGGTGCCTTGTCTCCTTACTTCCTCTAAATTTAGGCTTTTGAGAAACACCCTAACAAATTCTTATGCTTTTTCCCCCCCCTCCTCTTAACATACTAATAACCCTTTTTCTTTCTGCTAATGCTCTTTCCTTTCTTGCACTCACTTCTTTACTCCTTCTTCTTCCCTATTTCCTGTCTTTCTTCTTTTCCCTAATCTATTCCCTGCTGCCAGACTCTGATTCATGATCCCTGTGAGATGAAGCTGCATTGGTGGGGGAGGCCATCTCTTCACCCCACTCAAACTCCAGCAGGGAGTGGGGTTTAGAGCTGGCTGCTGCTGTAGTTCAGTCTCACATAGTAATGTAAACTGGAGCTGATGGCAACTCCATTAATGTGACAGCCTGGGCTGCCTCAGCTGAGCAGTAGATGTACCACCTGTTCTGCTGCTTCTGTGGTGGGGATTGCAGCCTCAGGCAGAGTCAGATAGGTGACTGTGCATCCTCCTCCCTCTCCTCTGTGAGCTGCCAGACACTGAGAATCAGGGTCCTTGGACTTTCCTTTCTTTCTTCCAAAAATTGATTCTACAGCCTCCTCAAAATTATCATTCCTTGCACAGTCACATGGTCCAAGACCACTAAGTAAAAAAGTCCATTCTCATCTCAAACCACCCTAACTGAGCATGGGAAAAACAAACTCATTGGCTAAAGTCTACTGCCATGTACCTCCAGAGGTGGAAATGAAAACCAAGCAAGTTCTTCACCCACACCTAACTAGGGACCATTGCTGCATTCCTCTCTGCCCCTCATATTCCCTGTTATCATCACCCCCCAGCTGGCAGAGATGGGATGGAGCTAGGTGACCTTTAAGGTCCCTCCCTTCCAGCCCTACTCATTCTAGAGTTCCACAGTTCCCCAGAGGTGCCACTGAAGGGACACCAAGTCAAAGCTCTTCTTTGCTGCCCTGTTTCCCTCTTGAGCCAAATGAACTCCTGGCCTGACAGCAGTGATGATACACTAAATATAATAAACTTGCATCGATTTTATTACCCTCTTTTTTTGTTATTTAGGCTGAGCTGTGGGTATTTGATTGGTCCCTGCCCAGTGCCTGTGAGGAGCCTGGCACCCCTCTGGCCACATCCCTGTGCCTCAGGCTGGTTTAAAATCCACACCTGAGGTGGGGTAGCTGAGGTTAACAGATCCCTTGGGCTGTGTTAGGATGAAACAGCACTGAGTGACTTGTGTGTACATAGAAATACATGCCAGCTTTATTCTGAAACAACTTGGTTGCAAAGGAAAGGAGGTGTGTGGCCATTTTGGTTAATAAAATTGGAAATCTCACAACTTAAAACGTATTAAAATACCACTTAAGAGATGTAGGGTTCAAAGTGGGTGTGAGGAACAACTTTTTAATCCTGGGGTCAGGCAGGCAGCAGAACAGGCTGCTCAGAGAGGCTGTGCAGCCTTCATCCTTGGGAGTGTTCAGAAATTGGTTGGATCATCCTAGTGTAACTTCAGAGCTGACCCTGCTTTGAACAGGAGTTTGGATCACAGCACCCCTGAGCTACCTTCCAACCTGAATTTTCCAGTTCTTGTATCTCCTGTTGTTCTCTGAGACTGCTAATAAACTCACAATATCAGGTTAGGAGAGAATAATAAATTAAAATCAAATGGTTTGCTCTGAAAAAAGGAAATGGCAAGAAGGAGGGATTGCATATGTCCCATTATTTGATTTTCTTATTCATGGAATGTGTTGTTTTCCTTTTGAATCTTCATGAGTGTAGTAGAGAGGTAAGGGAAAAAATTAAATAGAAAATGTAAAAATTTTAACTTTGTTTCTTCCTGTGTGTTCTGATGCAGTTTCCTAGGTACATTTTGTACCAGTTGGCTGCCATTGTTTGAATTCTTTTACAAATTAAACCACAAGTAAATGGTATCTGAGTTTATTCTGTACTTTATGTGTGGAGGCAGATAGAAGATTATTCAGGATATGGTTGATGTTCCACATGCTTAATTGTTTGTAATTGTTTTGGTTTTTTAAAAATTTCCCCTTATTTTTACCTATCATTATTTCTGATACTTATGCAGAAAAATGAGATGGTTCAGCTCCCCTTTTATGTAGTCAGACATATCTATTTTATTTTCTGAAGAAGAAAAAAGAGAAAGTACCAAGAATTAAGTTCAGATGACAGATGTTTGTGGCTAAACTCTGTTTGGTTTAAATAACATAGTGAGGAGTAGGAAGGAATGTAACCTTTTAAGCTTTTCTTGTTTACAGATATGAGGAGAGAGAACAGTAAATAAGTCTGAGTTACAGTATGCCTTTAAAAAATCACATGATATATCACCACCATATGGAAGCCTGCATGCCCTTTCCCATAGGGAAATGCCACTGGGAAGGGATTTATAGGCTGCTAGCTCATAATGCAGTAATATTTGCAATGGGTCACCAATTTTGCTGTAAGTGTTCCTGAAATTCCCTCTGGAGCAGCACCCATGGCTAGCCAAAGGTGGCACTGGTTGTGCTGCTTGATTTTCATTCAGAGTCTCAGTCCTCCCCCAGTTTGCTGAGCACAGGGATTGTTCAAATCCTGCCAGGAGTTGTGGTGCTCTTGAGAAATGTTTACTCCATATGTATTTCAGTGGCTGTTTTCAATGGGAATATGAGCTGTAAACCCATCTGCACTGTCAGCACTAGAAGGAAAGGGGTGTGCTGGCACTGCATGCAGGCCTGGCTGTTAGATAGTGAATATTATCTAATTGCAGGTGTTTGGACAAGGTGTTGTCCCTTCTGTAGGGACAATAAACTTTCTGGGTCTGCTGTGGTATTTGATTTGAGGTTTAAATGTCAGAGCTCACCAGCAGAGGGGTAAAATATTTAGTGTCAGTGCATTTTTGGGAACAATTAATTTCAACAAATTGGTCACCACTTATTTGCCATGAAAGTTGTTAGGAAGCAACTGAGGAACCAAGAGCAGATCTATTGTTTTCATGGTGCAAAATCCTCATGATTTAGTTTTTTTTTTTTTACTTTATTTTGGCATGGTTAAGCCATGTCTTCAATTCCAGGAAATGGTGCATTTGCTATCAATTTCAGATTGCAGTTTGATTTTTTAGCTAATAAAATTATCTCTGGTAAAGAACATGGGATGGTTTAAAGGAAAACCAAGGATGAGACTCTGAACTGCAACGGCTGAAATTTGAAACAGAAGCATCATTGCAGCAGTTCAAATAAATTGTTGGTACAGTGCACATATAGCAAATTGGGTCTGTAAAATAAATGATAATAAAGTCTGTCCCAGTTTTCCCTGTGATTTGGGCTCTATATGAGCTAGAAATGTGGGATATTTCCTTTCAATATATGTTATATTATGGCACCCAAATTTTTAAGATGTGCCTTCCAGGTTTTGTTGTTTTTAGTTGTATTCACCTGACCCTTTTAGGCCTCATTCTGCATCTTGGTTTTTTGCTGCATTTAGTCTGATTTCTACACAATATGTGTTACTTGAAGCAGGTGTGTAAATATTCACTGTAAGGTTTAAGTTTTATTAAGAGATTGATAAAGGGACAAAAAGGTGAGTGTGTTACACTGCAGATTCTTCTGGGTTTAGCCACCTCCAAAGGTCATTAGTGCCCAGTGCTGTAAACAAAACCTTGTTAGTGTGTGAGCTTTTGTGGCTCTAATGATTTTATGTGCCATGTAGGCTGCTGCATGAAAAAATGGATATAATCCTGGTTGTTTCTCAATGTACAATTGTGTGAAGTATACCTAGAAGCCAGGTTTGCAGGAGGAGGTAATAGCTGGGGTGATAAAACTAGAAAAAGCAGCCAAGTGTGAGAGGTCAGAGACTTTTTATCTACAGCTGAACAGCTTTTCAGATTCACAGAGTTTTTCAGGGGGTTTTGTACAATACACAGCCCTCTCTAGAGAATATGATTCCTGGGCTTTCTAAAGAGAACTAATTTCAATTGTAAAATAATCAGGTTGAATTACATTGGACTCCTTTCATGGCAATGCTGATTTCTGTCATGGTGAAAATGCTGCTGGGGCCAAGTTATGATTTTTTGGGTGTGGGAGCAATACCCTTGAAGCAGAGGTTTGTACCTGACTGCATTTGGGCTACCTTTTTAGGACAGGCTATGGGATCTACCTTTTGGCTTGCAATTTAATGCTTTTTTCCTGTACTAATCGTTGCTACTGTTACTGCTTTCCATTTCACACCTGCTCTACTGGCAAATATCAACAACTGATATTCTTGACTTTTAACTCTTACATTTTAAGCCTGCTCATGATTTGCCACTTCAGTGGCAGCACTTGGGAGTGCTGGAAAAATCTCTTGCAGGTAACTGTTTGAAGTGGGACAGGCAAAAAGGGGAGAATTCCTTCTGAGCTGCTTCAGAAGGAAAATGGAGATAAAGATCACCCCATTCATATGTGGCAGAAAAGCAGGGAAGGACCTCAGTGCATAGCAGAGAGAGCTTTAAATGGGCATTTGGGGTAGATATGTATACAGAAGCAATTGAAAAAAAATCACGTGTGTAGTATTTATTTTATATAGAGTAAGGCAAATTAATCAGCAACAAAATAATCTAGGTGACTGCTATCTTGTGTATATATGCTTCAAGCCCATAACTCCTGATGAAACTCTTCTGGCTTCATGAATAAAACTCCACAATGAGCTCAGTGGCAGCAGGACAGAAAAGTGTGATGGCAGTGCTGGGAATTGCTTTATATGGCAGAAAATAAAGCTCTGGCAGGAGAGGGATTTACAGAGCATCATGTATTTCAGTGGTCCAGAGCCCTGATTTAGCCATCAAAAGGGATTCCTGATAGCATTTCTGCACTGCTGATACCCATACTTGCCAGCAAAGGCCCAAGGCAATGTCAAATAATTTTCCCCAATGAAGAGAAGCCTGGGAAAAGTTAGATGAAGGTATGTGATCAATGGCTGGCTTTTATTGGTGATTATGGCTTATGAGCATTCATGGAGCCAGATTCATGGCAGCTTTCTTTTTGGCAGCATTCAGGATTAATGGAAATGAGCCTGTAAAGGTGCTTTGGGAATCTGATTAAACAATTCAGTTGATTTTAAGGTAGAGTTAAGTAACTAAAGAGTCTGAAGTCAATCACTTCAGCACACCTTTAAAATGCTGATATATTTCCTTTGTGTTGCTGAGAGATGTGTAAATTTTATTCTGAGAGTGAGATGAAAATCCTCAGGAAAAAGAAGGCATCCATTCAAATTTTATTTAAAAGGAAAAAAAAGTCATTTTCCTTGCAATAACCCTCCACTCCAATTCTGTAACCTTAGTATTTATTTTTCTCCTGTATTCAACAGATCTGATCTTTACTGTACACTGTCCCTAAACAATTTTACCATTAGATCTTCTTTTCTAGGCTCATTTAATGAAGGTATTGATCTTCAAAAACACAAAACAACTCTGCTGTATGAAGCCACTCGTGCCTTGCTGATTGGTTTGTTTAAGGAGAGGGTTTCTGTGGCCCCAAAACCAGCTTAATTAGACATCAGAGCAGCTGTGACTGCTGTGCAATCTTCAGATCATTGTGAAGACAAGTTGGATGTCTTGCTTCAGACCTACTGTGTGTTTTCACTTTTATAGTTTTGTTTGTTCTTTAGGCCCCTGTTGCTGATGCCCACGAAAGGAACCAACCAATCTGTGCTTTTTTCTCCCCTCTTTTATCATGGAAACAAGCTGGCAGAGGCCAGGGCTCTAAGGTAAATTTAGTCAAAGAAGGGCTTCTGAGACAGGAGATGCTCTGGTCATTTGGAAATGAAACCCTCATGCTGTTGCAGTTTGAGAGAGTTTGAAGCAAGTTCACCTTATTTCCCAGAATTTTTCATCAAGTTTCAGATTATAAATTGGACAAGAACTTCAAGGTGATTCTGACTACTCATATTGCAGTATTATAACCTGGAAGCCTTGAAGGCTCAGGAGAGAATGGAGAGGACCCTCAGCCCCCACTATTTTCTCATCTCCAGCTCCCATGGGGATTTGTAATATTGTTCTGCTCTTCTAGGCTCTAGTAAGACAAAATCTGGGAATCACTTATGTCTGTTTGGAAGGAGCCCATTTGCTCTTATTATCAGTTTGTTTAATTTAAGTGTGGATTTCCAATGCTTTTGGGAAATTTTGTTCTTACAGTCTATGTGGCTGGTTAGTCTCAAACTCAGTCTAGACAGCCAGGAGTGCATGTCTTGTCATTCTTCCTGCCAGTTCATGGTATTTGTAAAGCATTCCTCACAAGATGACCTGAATAACACTTTCTTTCAGATTTTCAGTCTGTCTTGGACTTGACCTCTGGTGTTCTTGGTTTTATACAGTGTTAGTAACCTCTGTTTCACTAAGATAAGCAAAGAACACAGACATGTGTGTTTTCTCTGGAATTTCTAATTCAATTTACATGGTGGAGCTTAGCTTGGATTTAGATGCTAAATTTGTATGGACATAGAAAGGCTTTTAAAAAATTTTTAACTTCCCAGCTGTACTTATCATCAGAGACTGCCAGTCAAATCAGTCTGTTTTGATTTCTCTGAAGTGAGTCCTGTTTGAGTTTGTCAGTGGATTCAGTGAAATTGAGTAGGAAATCCAGGATCTGTTTGGAAGGCTGCACTTCAATGAGATGGTCACTCTCTTTCTAGGGCAATCCTCTTTGTATAGTTTTTTTTTTTTTTTTTTTTAAGCCATATGATACAATGCATCAGTGTACTAAAATTCTACCTTTCCAACTACTTTTAAGGGCTAACTTTTATCTCGAGAAAACCTTTTCTGGAGCAAGTATATTTCACTACCCACAGGCAGCATAAATAATGACCTGAGTAATGTGATGTGGTTGCTGGATGAATATAAACAGGATAATGCACTCATGTGCTATGTAGGTTATTAGATACACAGAACACCATCAATATGTGTACTTACAAAAATAACTCATTTTCTTTAGCTTTGGGGTTTTTGTGAATCTTTTCATGGATATTTCCTGGATGTTGCTTCACGGCTCCTGTTGGTGGGGATGGCTTCTCCCTGCTCTGTAGGTAGGAAATGTAGCCAGTGGCTCACTGTGCTTGGCCTTGCACCAGGGAGCTTTTTTCCCTCAGCTGTTTAAGCAGGATGTGAGCTAGGTGCTGTGTGTGGTTCAGTGCACTGTGCATCTCACTGCTTCCCTTCCAAAGGCCTCAAGCTGTGGAGTGCAGTGAGCAGTTAATGGCAGCACAGGAGGATGTCAGACACCCTTTGAAATGTGGTTCAAGGTGTGTATTTCGTTTGAGCAGGATCTTACAGGCTTTCTGTGTGGATTGCTGGGTTTTCTGGTGGAGATTCAGCGTCTTTGTCGTGACAAATGCTGCCTGTGCTGTGGTGCTATTAGCTGGCACCTCACCTGCTGGTTAGATCCTGTTTCAGTTCAGGCAATAGCTCTGTGAGCAAGCATTGCCTGGTTAGCTGTAACATGAGCTGTTTTATACTGTGAACTGCGTAAGTTTTAGTTTAAAGATTTGCTCCTTTAAATGACTCTGTGTTTTCCACGGGGCAGGAAGATGCTGATGGTCAGTTTTCACCAAGCAGGTTACACAGTACCTTCTTGGGGTATCTGTACCCCAGGTCTGTGAGACCCACTCTCTTTCAGCTGCATTAAGTTACATAAATTTTGGAAGCAGTTTTTAGAGTCATGATTAGATGCAGAAATGGAGTGGGCAGTGTAATGTCCATTAAAAGCCTAACTGAAGTAAACCAGTTAAGCACATTCAATACCTCCAGGATTTTGTATATGCCTGAGATCTGGAAGTGATCTCATTTACATGTATTAAAAAAGTCTTGTGCTTCTGCCTCACAGGCAAATCTTCTGAATTCTAGGTGCTTAAAGGCAGGCTTTCTTACCCATGTAGGAATTAACTTTTCATTGCAGTAAATCATCGAAGCTCTAAGGAGCTGATGGCTCACTCATCTGTTAACTGCTAGAGCTAAAACCAGTGTGTTTGTTTGTTTGTTTGTTTGTTTTCCCCCCTCATTCCCCATCCCCAGTCAAGTGCCTGAATACAATGTACACCAATTAATTGATGGCAAGTTCCAATTAGAAGTCCAAAGCAGGCTTCAGAGTCTGAGGCATGTGGGACTGGAATCAGTTTGTGAACAGATATCAGGTGTGTTGTTCATGTCCTCTGGAGCTGAGCTCACCTTTGAGCTCCAGCCCTGAGCTGATGTGGCAGCATTTAAGAAGGCAATAGCTGCAGCTCTTAGCAAGGCAGGTGCCTCCCTCCCCCAGCTTTTAAATTTGTGATGTGGGAAACTGATTTCAGCATCCAGTTATGAGAAGGCTGTACTGGCTGTTACTTTCATTGTGCAGGTAAGAAAGCTTAAGCTCTGTGGAAGTGACCTTCTGCTTTTTCACACATTTCTTGTACAAGCCAGAGACAAACTCCTATATCCTAACTCAAATATATGAGAGCAATAAAGAAAATCTATGACCCAGTTACATTTCAAAGCTATCATTTCCACCTTGCAGAAGCAGTTTTCATGCATCAGTGATATGCAGCCATCTTAATGTACAGTAAAAAGTGTGATGAGGGGAAAGAGAAACTGTCTTAAGTGGTGATGAACTTGAAGCTTTTGCTTGGAAATTTTCCTCAGAGACGATCACAGTGATGAAATGGCATAAAGCCACAACAGTTCTGAACCTGTTGCCTTCTGCTTCAGGAATACACTGAGAAAACAGCTGTGTTCCCATCCTTGCTGTTGAAACTAATAGGTAGCTATTGCCAATTCCTTTTTCTCCTGTTCATATTAGGAGAACTCAAAATTTCTCTGTCAGATATAAGTTGGAAATGAATCTGACATTTAAAATCCTTTCCCTGCCAAAGTCCAATCTGAAAAAAAGCCCTCTGAGCAGGCACTAATTAGATGATAAATTTAGAAGCCTAACAGAATGCACAATCCAGTGAAGACAAATTAACTCAGTCTTTGATGCTGCCTCAGAATAACTTTCAAGTGGACAGACACCTGAGAGCTGTGACACCCTGCTTGCAGTACATGCTTTTATTGCTCTGGGTGAGAAAGGGAATGTGTCACTGTACCTAAAGAAGGTACCTTTCACAATATTCTCATTTGACAGTAAAAAAGTGCAAAACACCATATACTCATCCCTCAGTATGTGAATGGAAACATGTTTTATTATTGTACTTTGTAATGCTTATGTTCCTGGGGAATGAGCTAGTTCCCATGGATGGCTGTAGGAGTCTATGATGTTTGAAGAGGCAAGCTCCTGCCTTATTATTCTACTTCTAAAAGGTGTCACGATGCAGTCAAGGTAGTAAAAGTCCTTTTGTGATCAGGTTTAGCTGTAGATTGGCTGCATGGGCCTCTTTACTCTTTCAGGACTCATGACTCCAATGAGTCATGTCTTTGCTATCCTCACTTTTTCACAGTTGGCTTCTTTCTTTCTTTGTCTCTTTAGTGTACTGTCTTCATTTCTTAATCCTTCCCCTTTCTTTTTTCCTTTGTTTGATCTGCATATTTTAAGGTTATTTCATTTTGATTTGTCCAAAGGGTTGAGTGGAAAAATTGTTATTTTTGTGGGACAGATGGAGTATGCAAACAGTTAACAAATCACTTACATTACCCTCATAGGACTGTCTAGGGGCAGAGAGCAGAATATACAGTCTCAATAATGAACAAATTGTCCAAAGAAATCCATTGAAATGTTATTTTTAAAGAGAAAATAATTATGGAAAGAGTGACTTTCCGTGCTGATCTCATTCCACCAAAGTTCAGCCTAGGGTTAAAAACTGTCTCATTTGTTTAGTGCTGTGTTTGGTAATAACAATTCTGTCTGATGCTCAGTTTCTATGGAGAGATGTTTGCTTTCCTTTTGTTTGATATCTTACTTCACATTTAGGTCAGATTGTTGGAAAAATGTTGGGAACTTTTGTCATGGCCAGGCATACCTGTGTTGAGCTTCACCAGGAGGTGACAAGATCCCCTCCATTAACCAGTGCACCTAAACTGGAGTGTTCAAGCAGCTTCTCACAGTGACACTGAGGAATTTCTACTCTAATATTAACCATTAGGAAAAAAAAAAAAAGAAAATGAGGCATAAAGAAACGTTTCATCTAAACAAGTTTGTTTTCCTAGCCTTTTGAATGGATTCTTGACTTAAGCTGTTTAGCAGATTGACTTGCTTAAGAAATACAAGTGGTTTCTAGCTGACACATAGGATTTTATGAAGTGATTGATCACAGCTGCCAATTGCCAAGGTCAGTGGGATGTTCTGTCTTGGCAGTCCCCACAGTGTGTGCATGTGAAAAAGGGGGGTGAGGGAAGTGACAGTGGAGGGGGGGAATGGTTTGCAATTCAGCTAACGGGATTTTAAAAGTATCCTAAATGCAAATGTGTCTGCTTTGTAAAGACAAGCTTTGTGTGGGTTAACCTTTTACTGTATCTTGAGGCTTTTTTTTTTTTTTTTTTTTTTTTTTTTTTTTGGTGTTTTTTTTTTTTTGTGTGTGTGTTTATTCTGTAAAGTTTTCAAAATAAAAATCAGAAGTCTGGTAAAAGAATGGTAGAACAAATATGGAATAACTGTTGTGTGCATTTTTTCCACCATTAGTCCTTAGTAAAAGATAGTCATTTAACTTTTGTGATTTGTCAGCTTATGTAGGAAGGCAAGAAACCAGGGATTTAATCTTTCTCTTGTTGAATTCAAAGGGAGTTAATTAATTTCTGTTGGAGAACAATCATACCCTAAGTCAGCAGATGAAATAAATAATGCTTAAGTCTTTGGCTTACTATTAATTAATGATTATTTGTGTTGTTATTCAGTGGGTGGGAGATTGGCAGATCAGGTCTTTTATTCCCAAGCATTGCTGTGGCTTTGAAGCAAAAAACTTGAGCAACTACTCTGTGACCACCTTTACCCTGAGAAAATAATTTCATCTCATCCTCAGGCTCAGAGAAAGAGCCTGCGGAAGATGCAGGTGTTTGGGAATGTTGCAAGATAGAATGGGAATGCCTAGTTTGGAAGGGTTTTGTAGTGATCTAGGCATATTTAATCATTAGAAGGGCAGAAAAACAAGGAGGATACAGACATAGATAATTCAAGTGTGTTTGATCTTTGTTAGATGTGATTTTCAGTGATTTGAGCCACATTTGTAGTGCTCATGGTCTCATCCAGTGCTATTTGAATCAAGAGTCCATCAGCAGGCTTTGCTCTAAGAATGGAGAAGTCACATGAAGTAGTGACAAAACCATAAAAGCAATATTTTGCTGTTTACAGTATTTTCTTGTACTGGAAGATGCTTGTGCTGTGGTTCCAAGACTCCTCACACTCCTCATTATGTGTTTGGTCTCAGTAACTCCTGAGGGGATCAGGATCAGAAACTTTAGGAAACTCCCTATACACTTAGACACCCAGTATTTAACAGTTATTAAAGCCCTTTGAGTTCCCAGCATTAAAACACTCCCAGACAAATAAGTTTTATTAGAAACAGAGCTGTTTGTAGTTCTCACCTTAAACCAAGACTGTGAACTGTACATAGGACTAGGAACTGGCTGATATGAAAAAATCCCAAACATTTGAGATAACACAATTTTACCTTAGGTAAGAACACGCTTGTCTGTTTATACAAAAAGTGGGGTAAAGGAAAGAGGGTATCCCAGGCTCCTGTGCCTGTTCTCTGGGCACAGTTTGGGATAGAAGGATGGCAGTTGCGCACCATTGCTAAAATAGCAGCAAACGCATAAAGCTGAGGAAGTTTTATCTTTGTTCTGAGATGCTTAAGGAACTGTATTTTTTTTCTCTGAGCAGTGACATTTTGAGTGGTTATGCCACTAAGAACCATCCCATGCAGCTTGTGAACCCCAGATTTTTCTGTAAGCCTTCCTAGCTGTCTCTGATCATAGGTGTATGGATTTGCTCTTTGCCTAGTGTTGTAAAAAATGTGACCCTTCGTGGCAGGGAGAATGATGCTCTGACTTTGTGATCAGAAGGCTGTTTTATTGTTTTATCATACTATATTATGTTAAAGAAAACTATACTAAACTATACTCAAGAATAGAGAAGGATCCTTACAGAAGGCTGAACAGATAATAATGAAAACTTGTGACTCTTTCCACAGTCCCCACACAGTTTGTGTGACCATTGGTCAGTGATTGAACACAACTCACACCAGAGCCCAGCCAGGCTCAGCACTTCAGGTAAACAATTCCTAACACATTCCACATGAGCACAATACAGGAGGAGCAAATGAGATAAAGATTTTTCCCATCTCTAGGGCCTCTCTCTGCCTTTTCAGCTTCTCAGGATAAAATCCTGAGTGAATGAATTGTATTCAGTGAAATGTGAAGACCACAGCCTAGAACTGCTTTTTATTTTTTAAAAAGCAGACAACCCTCTCTGCATGAGCCATACAGCTTTCCAACAGAATTTACTCTGAAGGGAGGGCAGTAGAACCCCTGAAGGAAAAGTTTTGAGTGGTCAGGACGGAAGCACATGATATATGTGGGCCTTGCTCCATGGGGACTCTACACTGGCCTGCCAAAATTAGGCAGGAAATGGAAATGGGGAAGAAAAATTCTTGTCTTCTGAGTCAGACTTGAGGGTGAAGCCACAGCCAAGCCATGGATGCCCCCTAAATCTTTCCAGATAGGATTGAGGAAATTGGATGTGATGGAACAGAGCTCTTGGTCAGTGGAAAGTCCTTGTCTGGAGTCGTGTGAGGTTTTATCTGAAAGGCTTGTCCAAAATACCAATGTTTCTCCTGTCCCAAGCTGAACTGTAGAAATGTTGCTTAGTTGAGGTCATTGAAACCCAGAGGGAAAGCTGCTTTAGAGAAACCTTGCAGGATAATATTCTGAGATAATTTTCCTTTTGATGCCTTGATCTGAAACTCCTGCTGCTCATCAATACAAGACACAGGGTGCCTGGAGATCTGTCAGGGAGGAGGGTCTGCCTTAGCTGGAAAGCAGTGTGAATCCACCACCTGTGTGTGCAGGGCTAAAAAGCAAAGCAGCAAGAGAAAGCAGAGACTCAAATCAGGTCTGTTAGTGATTTGAGAGCCACAGTATTTAAGGAAAAAAATAGAAAAGTGAGCTGATTTTCCTGAAACCAGCTGTCCTGACTGACCAATGCAGTGTGACATGAGAATGCTGCCTCCCAATACTTCTCTTCAGGAAAATAATTTTTAATTCCCAGTTGATAGTCAGCATTCCCAGGAAACCTGTCAGATGAAGAATGAGAAACTATTACACAGAAGACCCTTTTTTTT